>CAJUYI010005538.1:0-15515 GCA_910591695.1 Galerucella pusilla
TAATTAGGGTTTATTACTCCTCGTACTTTTTGTACATACTATAACATTACATACAATATCAACTTGTTTAACATATTTTTTCTCATTTTACTCTTATTTCTGTACAATAAACCAAAAAAAATTTGCCTCAAACAGTAATATAAATCAAATTATGTTTGTTATCTCTTAAATAATTTATTTTTATCATATCTATAGATAAATTAAACACTTATAGGTATATATCGCTATCTCGCGTTATATTCGACGCCACTGTCTGTTCACCTACCTTGCCTTATCTCTTGATGGTGGATTCTCTCTACAGGTCTATGGCAACTGCATTCATATCGCTAATCCCTATGACTCAGTTCTACTCACGCTGTCTCGATAAATCGACGTTCGTGTACGACTACGGCTATGAATAACATTTCACGCAACAGTTAGTTAAAAACGATAACAGTAACGTTAAATAAAATTAAAAACAATGACACCCCAATCAACACCAGTGTTTCACTACACCAAACAACCCCTTCTTGCGCAAAACACACACGTGACATTCACCAATAATTCTAAAAAGTTGAGGAAAAACAAGTGTCAAAGTAAAAATAAGAAAATTAAGTGTGTTATAGTTGGAGATAAAGCTGTCGGGAAAACTTCCTTGGCGGTATCTTACAGTAATGACAGTTTTCCTAGTGAATATATTCCCACAGCTTACGATAATTATAACGGTAAGTTTGATTTTCGAACTTATATTTAGATTTTGACGGTAAAGGAAAGTCGATAGACTAGTTTTTGAAAGTAATCATCACAATTTGTTTAAATAAAACATTCTCCAGCTGTGGATAGATTTTTCTGTTGCTTTAGACTTTTTCTATGACCAAATTGAACTCGCTAGATGCCCTGTTAAAACTTTTAGAGCAGTTTTACTCTGATTTAAGCATTCACTTCGTCCCAACCGATTGTAGTCTCCCAAAAAAATCTTTGATTGTCTAATCCTTACTAGATCTTTTCAATGGTCGGCCGGTCGGGACTGGTAGATGGCATGAATTTCCGGTTTCGGAGTGTTGTGTTCCAGGACCCGTACATTACTATCCCAGATCCTTCTATTGCTATCCCAGATCCTTCTATTGCTTTTGAACAATCTGTGTACCATTCTTTCCAAGTCTTCTCATTCCTTCTTGTTGCTTAAATATCCATGTCTAATCCTTTCCAATGGTCGGGGCTGGTAGATGGCGTGAATTTCCGGTTTCGGAGTGTTTGGTTCCAGGACCCGTACATTCCTATCCCAGATCCTTCTATTGCTATCCCAGATCCTTCTACTGCTTTTGAACGATCTGTGTACCATTCTTTCCAAGTCTTTCCATTCCTTCTTGTTGCTTATATATCCATGTTAAAGTAAAATGTTAATGTTAATGTTAATGTTAAAGCATTTTCATGGGAATGAGGAGTATACTGTCCACACGTGTGTTTAGATACACAATCTCTTTCCAAAATCGTTACACATTCAACTTGCCGTTTTGCTAACTTTTATTGCAAATAAAAATTATCTCCACTCCATTTTATTGATTTAGTGCATTTAGCGTTATTTAAAATGGCTCAGAGAAATCAATCAATCACAGATACAGATATATAAACATTAATTTTCATTGATAATTTGAAAGATGAACATTATCCTATTTAATATCAGGTATTATTCAATCATATTTACCGATGATATATATTTTTAGTATTTTTGGAAAATTATGTAACCATTTCTATAAGCTGTAGTTAACTTTACCATTAAATTTGACTGATTGTTTATGACTCAAGATATTTGTGACATAAAGTGCCATTATCAATTTCCCTTGTTGTTTTTTGGTTCTTACTAGTAGTCTGAATGTATAAATAATAATAATTGAATGACTTATTGGAAAATCCTAATTAATTTTTGTTTATATCAAGTGTTCGCTTAACATTCCCTGCTAACGATAAGAATCATTGAATCAGTAGCATCATTAAATGTTTTTTTCTAATCAAGTATGTACTTTTACAAAAGAGATGTGACCACTTTTTATTTAAAAAGTGTGCCGATCTTGAAAGTTTCTCTTTTGCTAATTTCACACAATAAACGCAAATGAAACTACAGTTAATCTTAATAACTGTTTGGATAGCACCAATAAGTTCTGGAAAGAAACATCATAAGTTCTGTGTGGTACTAGCTAGCGCTAGGGGATCTTCTAGAACTTTATAAAACTCTTTGTTACCTTGCAAATTCCATGATCAGAACTCAACTAATATTTCTTTTAGTAAAAATGACAATACTCTTTCCACACTCCAACGGGAGCTCTAGAACTCTTCGTAATGATCCCAGAACTTCCAAAAAAGTTGAGGGTTCTGTCAAAAAGGGTGCCTGGTTCAGGGGGATGTTAATCTTAGATTGAACTATTTGAGTCATTAAGTCACACTACCTAGTACCTTTTGAATTAGAGAACTGCAAGAAGCAATACAATGAATCTTAAAGATATGAAAAAATTGCCATTTTTTTTGGTAAATCAAATTATTACTCATACTAGGTATATCGAAAATTCCAAATTGATAAGTACATTATTTGAATATTTAAATGCAATTATCAGGTGATTTTCTAGTGTCATTATCTATGAAGTATTTTTCATAATCCTTCATTATACATATATACTGAGTGTTTTATACAATCTTAATTACCATAAATAATGTTTAAGGGTTTTGTTCTGAGTTTTAAAAAAATTTAAAAATACTTCTACATATTATTCAACAGATGAAATATAAATTGAGTGCCAATAACCATCAATACTTCACGTTTCAGTATTCTAGAAAGAGCCTCTCTACCTGATATTATTTATGAATTGTACTTACTCTTCGTTCGTGGGTTAAGATATTATTCCAACAATTTTTAATTAATATGCCTGCTTGTTCGCGTATGTATATGCTTTGACTAGTAAATAATGAAATGTGCATTCTTCGAAATGCAGTAGATCCGTTGTTATGTAATGAAAGAATACTGATTATTTATACAACTATATTATGTAAATTGAGTCCAGGTGAATTACCTTTTTTTGATACCTCTGCTGCAGGCAGCCAATTATGCAATTGAACCAAGGTTTGTGTTTAATAAACCCTACAAAATACAAATAAAACAGAACTCAGAGTCAGATGATACAAATGCAATACGCATATATACAGATCGCTCAAAAATGAAAGAAGGCTCAGAATGTGGAGTTTACTCGAGAGCACTAAGCCTAAGGATTAAGTGGGGAATGGGAAGCAATACCAACGTGGTTCAAACAGAACTGGCTGGTATCTCAACTGCTACAAAAGAACTAATCAGAATTCCTGGCAAAAACATAACAATCTGCACTGATAGTAGACCTATTAGACTTGAACAGACGTGTTATATCGGGGATAGTACTAGAGTGCCACCAAGATTTAGCTAACGCCTCGGCAGATAACAATATTATCTTTAGGTGGGTTAAAGGGCACGAAAAGGAGTTAATTCTTTAGCCAGGGAAGCGGCAGGACTAAAAATTTCAGGACCCAGTGACATCTACGGCCTAACGACTTCGACAATTGCTTAACCAGCCAAACGTTACGCTCATGATTAATCCCTTAAGAGATGGGATGGGATCAAAGGATGCAGTCTTGCCAGGATCACCCTGGGCGACCTTGGGAAGCTAGCGCCGAAGAAATATTTGGAAGATGAAATTGTCAGGCATGTCTTATGCGAGTGTCCGGAGTTATCGTCAATAAGAGAGTGTGTGTTCGGTGAGTCTTGGCCTACACCCACCGATATAAAGGAGATGTCTCCTAGCGACCTGTCCACCTTCCTGGGAAGAACAGCATGGACGAAGACCTAGGAGAACAACTCCTCGGGAAGATGTACATGGGTCACATGTGGCCTAAGTGCTGTGAGTCTACACTTACCATCCCTACTCTACAGATACAGTTACAGATACCTTTTTTTGATGACTGAATTAATTATAGGATAAACTCATCAAAAAATACCGTTGACAGGTGGGATTGGTCGCAATACTGGTCTCTTCGATCTCCAGAATTAAATCCATGTAATTTCTGGTTATGAGGTTATGTAGGACATTAGCGCTTCAATAGGCATGATAAATGATTTTGAAAAACTGCTCCACGATATTTATAGGCATAAGCTTTATCCAAAAAAAGTTGTGTCTTGTGAAAATAAAGATTTTTAAAGGAGAAATTAACGTTTTTAAAGTACAATTCAAATTTTGCGCCAAAACGCTCCAGAGCATCATACATTTGTAAATGGGTACTTCGAATACAGTTTGCCGATTAAAAATTAGCAGAAAATATGATAAAAGTTAGAACGATATTCAAAAGGTTGACGTCTCACGTTTGCGATCGTTTGAGATAAGATGGCAGATTGTTATATTTTGTATTTATATTTTTATTAAAATAAATATAATCACAATTGTGATGTAAAAATAAGTGTTTTTCTTAGAATCTTTACAATCTATACATTTATTCTTAATGACTGTCATCATTCCTATTTAGGTGATTTTATTAATATTTTTCTTGCAAAAAAACTACTTTTCCAAATAAATTGAAGCTTCATAATTGTAAACAAGTTTATTTTTTCTATTGTCCAGCCCGCCTCTGCCGGCGCTAGTCAATTCAAATTACAAAAGAAATGACTTATCAATAGAAGTTACAAGACGTGGGAACCCATTTACCAATACTGTAGGATAACTGAATTAATTGTGATGTTTTTTGTTGCCTACACATCAGTTGAACGTTGTTAGGAGCCTACTAGGAAATTCATTTATTCAATTGAGCTCTAAATTCTGTAATTCATTATGACAATTCGGTTTTATGTTTGGTAATGGATGTGGGTAATCGATACGTCTATAAAATTTGATACGAAACTAAAAGCACAAGTAGTTAACAAAGGAAGATGAAAAAAAACATTGTTTTCATAATAAATATTTCACTAAACTTATCTGGTCTTTAGAATTAACAAAATTCTTTAAAATTTAAGCAGTAACTACAGAATTTTGTAGTCCAGTTTCAGAAAGAAAAAAAGTCTACATTTTCTTGATATTATACTATCTGTATCTGTATCTGTCATCGTCTATCCTGTCCTTCCCAGGAAGGTGGACAGGTTACTAGGAGACATCTCCTTTATATCAGAAGGTGTAGGCCGACTCACCGAACATACACTCTCTGATCAACGATAACTCCTGACACTCGCATAAGACATACGTGACAGTTTCATCTTCCTGTTCACAAATCCTGCATAGAGGTGTGTCCACTAGCCCCATAGTATGGAGGTGTTTCCTTAGTTGACAGTGGCCAGTCAGAAATCCTCCTGTTATATATATATATTAGCCTTTACATTTCCGTAGAAATGATTAGCGCTCCATCTTGGAGCTCCTTTATTGCGGTGAATCACTCCTCCTTGTTATCTGAGATCTCTTCTTCATAGTTTTCTGTGTTTTTTTGCCTTGTCTACAATTTCTCTCCACTTCTTTCTGTCCAGTTTCTAACATCAAGAGTTCTAATGTCTTCGATTATTTGATTCCCCCATTTTTCTTTCGGCCTTCCCCTTGGTCTTGTTGTTTGTGGTGTCCATGCTTATTAGCTCCTCTGGTTGTCTGCGGTGAATGTGTCCCCACCACCGTAGTCTTTGAGCTTTAACTACATTAACAATATCTTCTCCTTCAAAAATATCTTCAATCTCATTATTTTATAGGCTCCTGTACTGATCGTTGTCTATTCTTTTGGTGCCGTTAATTCTTCGTATGATTTTCCTTTCGAATATTTTTAGTTTTTCTGTCCTTGGCTGTAAGGCACATGTCTTCCGCTGCACATGTTACAATTGGGCGTATTGACGGTTTATATACTTTCAACCTTGTTTATTTACCCAAATTTCCATCTTTCAGTATTTTTTTGTACTTCCATAACATCTCATCGCCCACCAGTATTCGCTGGGTTATTTCCTCGCTTCGATTGTTATTGCTGGTAATAATTACCCCTTGGTTTTTAAAGACCGACACTTTTTCGAAACAATTTTCCCCTTTTCTTATCTCTTTTATGTTCGGTTTCTCTTTTTTCTCTCTAATGAGAAACAATGCGTTTTCCATGCTTCTCTTGTCTGTTGCCATTAACGCTATATCATCGGCATATGCTACTACCTGCGTTGAAGCTTGCGCAATGTTGAAGAGTATGGTGGATAGGGCGTTTCCTTGTCTTACTCCTGTTTCAATCAAGATTTCTTCCGTGACTCCTTCTCTTTGTTAATCAGCTTTGATGGTATTGTTAAACGTAGGTTTTTCCTAATTATCGCCAAATATTTCTTCGGCGCCAGTTTCCCAGGGTCGACCAGGGTGATCCTAGCAAGACTGCATCCTTTGATTCCATCCCATATCTTAAGGGATTGAGCATGGGTGTAACGTTTGGTAGTTCCGCAATTGTCGTTAAGTCGTAGGTGTCACTCGGTCCTAAAATTTTCAGTCCAGCCGCTTCCCTGGCTAAAGAATCGGCAATGCGATTACCTTTACTCCTGATAAATTGATAATATACTATTTGAAAGGATAAACAACAATATGACGAATATCAGATACGTGGAAATTGAAAAAAAAAAATTATTCTTAATAACGGTATCTAAAACGCTACCGAAACGTTGCAAAGTATAACTATTTTATTCAAAAACGTATAATTATCCACTTCTAATCTTCCCATGATAAAGAAACCATAATGCTGTTTGGTTTGCTTTCTCTTATTTCGACAGAATGACTGGAACATCATCAGTTTTTTTTATTATAAAAGGTGAAAGTACGTCCATTCATACCGTAAAACAATTGAAAGCTTGTTCTAATTTAGTGAGCGCTGTGACAATAATTCGTATTAATGTATTTTAATAGACACTAACGAGAAGAAGGCGTTGACTTGGAATAATTGTGAATTAGCACGTTCGGTGCTCTTATATGTCGAGTGTTAAAGGGTTAATTGGTCATTTTGTTATTCAACTACATTAATATTACTGTTTTAAAAGAAGGTTGACTTTCCGGAAGTTGTTTATCATGTTATTCAAACGAATATTTAATTAGTTAACCTCAAAATGTATGATTAGTTTTATATTAGGTGAATTACTGGAAAAGAAAAACAGCTTGTAGATATTTCAACAAAATGTTACCCTAATTATCTCACAATAATCTGTAGTAGAACAACCACTTACTCTGCGCTTAAAATTATCTGAAAATATTGTGCCCGCCACTGCCCACTAGTCAGACCAGACCTAAAGAGCCCACCGACACAGCATCTTGTTCACCTAAGTCGAAGAGGTCAGACTTAAGGCTGTTATTCTGACCTTGTATTGCAAGTTCATTTCCTAAGATAGAGCTACAAACTTCCATAACATTATTGATCTCGATATAGCTAATGTGTATACATTTCATACACTCACATAAATGATTTATGAAGAATTTTGAAGTTTTTTATGTAAATTGTCCACAAGCTTTTTTATTAAATCTACTAGAAAAACCTGATTTTTGTATTACAAGTACATAAAGAAATAAATAATATATTATACACCAAGGTGGTGAAGACTATTATTATTGACCGAGCACCAAGATAATAAGGTGCGAGGTTTATAAATGTCTTCAGCACCATGGTGTATATACAATTTTTTCCACTAATAGCCAAATTTAGGAAAAAAATTAAAACTAATTCACAAACGCACTACGAGAAGCGTTTACTCCGTCGTATGACAGAGAAGTACACTGTCTGCAGTTTTCAATATATTACGAACGTACTCGTTATGTCTTCAGTCATTTTTGGTTGAGCGCGAATTTTAAATTAATGGCATTTTTATTCAAATAATTATTGGACACGTCCTGTACTTGGTAGAATACCAAAGACGACACTGTACTTTTGGCAAACAGCTTAAACTTTGTAAAACATTAATATCTTCAAATTGTACCTAAATTTACATGAATTACATCGATGACATACAGGTATGTACACCTTAAAAGCACCAAGCGTTACATTTTATTGGTGTACATAACTAACATTGACGTATATGGTTTTTGAGAATGCTGCACTGATGGTTTAAGGTAAACTGGTGTAATTAGGTGATAAATCTGATACGAGCGATCAGTGTACTTGAATTAGTTTGGCTTATTTTTTGTATGTAAGGAAAATGTCTTCTATTTACGTAAGTGAAGGCCGATAACGTTGATCGGTTAAAGAGGTTAATTGTAATCGAAGAGCGTATAATGGAAAAAAGAGCTTATTATAATACTTGTGTCGAATCGTGAAATATTTCCATACCTACACCTTTGTTCAAAATTTACAATAAAAAAGAAAATTGGTGACATGAGAAATGCTACAAATTTGTAATAAGGTGTTTTTTGGGGACGGGAAATAGTTATGAGCAAAGCAAGACCACGAGTCTGATAGTTCTTGCAGATTGAATTAATAAGATTAAGACCAATACCAAGACCAAATACGCAAGACTTAACTGCTTTTTGTCAATTTCGTAAACAACCAACTATCCCTAAACTGTCGCCTCAGCGTAGTGTACAAGGCTAAAGCAGGCTTCACACACACCCGGTTGCCGTTTACACGTTTAAAGGATGTACATTTTAATGAAAGATTTCACACTTAACGTTTCACACTTTCATTAAAATGTACATCCTTTAACCGTGTAAACGGTGCCCTGTAAACGGCAGCCGGGTGTGTGTGAGCCTGCCTAAAATACGAAGAAAGCATGTTCACCTGCTGCAGATATCGCTTACACGTTTGGACTTGTCTAAAAAGCGGAATCGGCACGTATTTGTAGAGAAGCGTTCTCGCTCCGTCTCCTCTTATACTGTACTGCCTTGCCTTCGCTAAGCGTATGTTGCATAGCGTATAAGATTTCCGTAGTGTAGTTTTATTATACGAAGCAAACACCTTTTCTTCGTCGCTAGACATATTGTATACATGGGCAGTGGTTGTGGTCTCACGGATAGTGTCTTTAATCGAAAACGATACTTCTGTATCTGTATCTGTAGAGTAGGGAGGGTGAGGGGTGAGTGTAGGCTCACAGCACTTAGGCCACATGTGACCCATTGTACATCCTCTAAGGAGTTGCCCTCCTAGGTCATCGTCCATCCTGTCCTTCCCAGGATGGTGAACAGGTCACTAGGAGGCATCTCCTTTATATCGGCAGGTGTAGTCCAAGACTCACCGAACACACACTCTCTTATTGACGATAACTCTGGACACTCGCATAAGACATGCCTGAAAGTTTCATCTTCCTGTTCACACATCCTGCTTAGAGGTGTGTCCACTAGCCCCTTAGTTTCCTTAGTTGACAGTGGCCAGTCAGAAATCCTACTGTTAAACGTAGATTTTTCATGGTCATCGCCAAATATTCCTTCGGCGTTAACTTCCCAGAGTCGCCCAGGGTGATCCTGGCAAACCTGCATCCTTTGATTCCATCCCATCTCTTAAGGGATTGAGCATGGGTGTAACGTTTGGCTAGTTCCGCATTTGTCGTTAGGCCGTAGGTGTCATTTTTAGTCCAGCCGCTTCCCTGGCTAAAGAATCGGCAATGCGATTTCCTTTACTCCTGTCGTGCCCTTTAACCGACCTGCCGAGGCGTTAGCTAAATTCTTGGTGGCACTCTAGTACCTACTAGCCCCGATATAACACGTTGAAAAAAAAACGATACTTATAATAGCAATGTAGTTTCCCCATTTTCCACAATTTCATAATTCAAACTCGTTAAGTCTATCTAGTCATAATTTTCAGATTTCTCTCCACGTGAACTTGTCCTAATTGCTAGGTACATACGTAAAACCACCACACTCACATAGTTGAACTTTAATTTTTTTCATTTTCAATGAATTTCACTTCAAGCTCCATAAATTTACATAACATAAAAAGACGAAAACAACTAGCTGTGATTATCAACCAGTCCAGAATTTTTAAAATGATTTTCAGTTTAATTAAGATCATATCTATTAATTTAGATTGTCCATTGTTCTGTAACGAGTCGTATCTTTGAAGTATTACTTATTTTAATTCGCTACGTATACCTGATGAAATTTAACCAGATTGTTTTTATGATTTATCTTATCCGAAAATATATCTTCCACCGCAGTTTCGTATTAAATTCCTTTAAAGAAAACCTTTTTAATTGGTCAATTTACAGTACGAGGGTGGTCGGCTTGGATTATACAGTACAAGAAGTAGTCTTTGGAGTTTAATTTATTAAAAAGACACCAGGCTAGCTTGAGTGTATTACTCTTTTTCTCTAACAGGATCATAAGGGAATGTGAAATATAACATGGCTCATAAGCGACAATGCGTTCGAAAGAAAAAGTATAAATTCTGAGTATTTTTCTTTTTCTTCAACATATGAATTTGGAATCGATATTTCCAAGCATTGAGTGACATCAAAATTAGTAAAAATAGAGTTTGCTGGGACAAGAAATCCATTGACCGAATTAGTTTTTTGATAAAATTGAAAGTAACAATTCAAGTGAATTTTTGTCACGTGCACATTTTGAGCGCCTTCCTAGTTGTAACTCGTTATTATAAACAACGAGCAACAATGCAAAGAAATGAATAAATACTACTTAAACATCAAGCATAACCCTCGTATTATCCAAAAGGTTTTATAATTGGTCAATTTGGCAATCTCTTTCTTGCGGCTAGATATATACGGTTCCCAAGATAAAAACGGCGAAGGTATAACAAACTATCCTTTGATATACCCGATGGCTCTTTTAAATATCTACTACTCAGTGGCGTCGTCACTTTTAAGCAAATGATTGCGGATATAGTATGGTAAATTTTTGAAAATTCTACAAAATTATTGCAGGAAAATTCTTTCAACTTTAAAAATTCAGTCAGTGTCAGCGATCTGAATCTCACTGCTCCAGATAGACCGAAGACCAAATATTTCAAAATTAATCTTCTGGTTTTGTTGTAAACATATCCACCAGTGTTGCCAGGTGTGGCGCATTTAAAATTGAAATGGCGGTTGAAATTTTAGTAAATGCGCTAGGGTGCCGAGAGTGGCGCTTTAAAATTTGAGCTTAAGCGTGTAGTTTAGCTTTGACTATATAGTCAAAGAGTTTAGCAAGTTATAGAGTCCATCCAGACTCCAGATCAAGAACGTGGTCGAATCTGTAGATGATAAAAAAAGAAGGCGACAAGAGAGCTGCTGACATAACATAAGTGTCATGTGCCTGTTGTGACCTAGTCTGTGGTTGAGACAGTACTGACAGGTGACAGCTGACAATTATAATTTTTTCTGTAGTTAAGGACTTCTGTTACCGTTTTCCAGTCTTCCTGATAAAAATTATACGGAACATATGGGGAAAATGGAAAAAATGGACAAAATTCGAAAGACTAGATAGGAAGATATAACAATATTTTTTACAGTTATTTGTTTTGAAAGCTTTGATATAAAATCTGCATTAGCATTAGTAAAATAATGTTTGGCACCCAAAAGCAATTAATAGCGGATATTTAAATCTACCGCCGTAGTTTTTACGCGTGATGCTAGCTTGTAGCGTCAAATGGAGTCACGTTGTTTGAATTAGAATCATAGATTGAAAATTAGAATAGAGCCATAGGTGGCGCATTGTTGGCGCATTTTAATGTCGACATTGGCGCATGAAAGTTTGTAATACCTGGCAACACTGCATTATCCACTACTTCATTCGCACCATGAGAGCCAAGTCGTTTAGTCTGTATATTTTAATGTAGGTAATAGTTGTATGTATGTATTTTGGAGTGACATTCACTGAGACCTAAAAGATCTATTGTGCCCCCTTACTTCTACTTAGTTTCTGAAAAGAGTCTCAGAAACTAGCTCCTTTAGTCCTATCTCCCGGAGGAATTTTAGGATATCTGCAGGCTTTAACCATTCAGGCGACAATGTCCCGTTAAGATCCCTGTTAAAACTCTTAGCGCAGTTTTACTTTGACTTATGCATTCATTTGATCTCGTTAGGTTGTAGTCACCCAGAAGAGTCTTTGATTGTATAAGCCCTACTAGATCTTTCCAATGGTCAGATCTTCTCCTTTTCTCGGCTTTACCTATTTCTTCCAATATTACATTGGAGCTGATTCCACAAAAGAGTTCAGGACCCCAGAAAGGTATTTCAGTCCCCCTCTTTGCTAGTTCATCTGCTATTTCATTTCCTTATATTCCAGTTTGTCCTGGAATCCATAGTAAGGTGACTATTTTGTTCTCACCTAGTTGTCTAGGCATTCCCACACCATTTAAGAACTGATTACACAAGAGTTCTGTGCTTTAATGGCTACTTGACTATCCGACATTATGATAATCCTTTGTCTTCTGTATCCTTTATCAATATTGAACTGGGCACACTTTCTTATGCCGTGGATTTTCGCTTGAAAGATACTTGGGGTTTTTCCCAAGCTTTCAGAGTGTTTGGTTCCTGGCCCAGCTCCTTCTATATATCAATATCAATATGATATGCCGCACGCCTTTTGTTATTTTAATTCTATGAATGTTTTAATATCTGAGCCCCCAAGCTTCCCCCTCTGGCAACTCACGTGCTGAAACTTATATTATTTAATTGTTGTACGAACATATTCCACACTATACTTTATCTATGGCTTTTTTTAAATTATTATCAATTTAAACGCCCCGGTAGATGTCTACATATTTCTGTTTTTTACTTACATTTCATAAGAAGAGAAAGACCGTAGGTACTAGAAAAAGAACAAGAAGTCGAAACCAAATCCCATCATTAAAGATTGGAATTTATAACAAAAAAAAGGGACATGCATTTGGTTTTTATTCACATGGTATTCACCATGCTTCTCATGGTGATTAATTGAATTTTTCATTTTACATATTTTGCGGCTACTTTAAACAATATCAAATCAAATTGCGCTACGAGAAATGAATCGTTAAAATTGCTTAATAATGATCAAATTGAAGCATCATGGAATGAAGGAATTAAAAAAATCAATTAAATAATAGACGAATAACATGTTTCGAAATAGAGTACACGCATACTTCATATTTTGCTTAGATATTAATTTGTAATAGTAAAGTTGATATCAAAAATAAATCTAATAATAGGAAATAAACCAGTTTCCATTGGAAATAACTTCCAAATTTTAAAATAATATTCAAATTTTAATGCACTTTCCGACCACCACCCGAAGATTTCCGAACGCTATGATGATACGTGTGATGTCATACCATTTAAAAGACGTTGATTTACACTCTGGAACAAGTTTTTTTCGGCTGTGTCCATTTTTGAAGCTTTCAGAAACAAATTAGGTCAGAAAAACTCATAGCGTGATACACGAATAAGAACTTAAACAAGTGGAGTGACGTCAACGTATGGGGCAGCCATCTTTATGACGTAAAGCGCGTTTTGGCGGACTGTCAAATTTTATGATTTTTAAAGTCGTTTTAAAAGTAAAGTTTATATTTTTTTGAAAAAATAGTCATGCAAGGTTCTAGGAGACCCGATAAAGCGTCAATTCCCACCAATAGCAAAATTTATGCTTGTACCCTATTCATGCTCAAAAATATAGGAAGTGATAAAATAATGACAAATTCAATTTTGTTCTAAAATTTTTCGCATGAATTTAAAAACCCTGTATGAATTTCACATACTATTTTGTAATCCCCGCCAATGTATTGCCAAAACGCAAAATCCTTCAAGGTGTTTCAGATAAAACGACCACAAAATTGCAATAAATATTGTTTAACCAAACACACTCAGATAATATGAAACACGTTTGTCGGTACATTTTCTATTTACTTATTATATTTTCCGACATTTTCAATTGCGTGTATTAATCTTTTATTAGCGAACAACGACACATTTGCCTAATTACTTTTAAAAATTAACAAACGAATATTAGAAAACATGATTCAGTGTATGAGTTACAACTTAAACAATGAAACTGTAATTCCGATTAAAATTGATATTGATTGTTAACACAGTAAAATTTATTTTGGTTCATTTACTAAAAGCTTATATTTATTTGAAAACATTTTGTGCCCCTGCATTCATTAAAATTGACAAATAAGCTTATTGTACAGATTAACTCACTACCCTGTGTGTGTTAGACAAGTTTAGGGTGAATTCAATTTAGTCCTACAAATATTTGACGTAGGAATTCTCATTTTGTGGTTTGGGTGTTGAATAAAGATTAGAATGACTCATAGTTTGTAAGATACTTTGGAAAAAGTCTTAAAGTAGAAACCAAGAATTTGCAAAAGGCTCAAAAATATTAAGATTTCATGTTTTAAAAGCGACTCAACATGGAAACTGTACAATACCTGGATTATACTTTATTTATTACAATGACTAGATATGGGTACCTGAAGGATCTTAATTTTAGTAAACGAGCACTTTACCTCTAAGTGCTCGGTGTCGACTTTACAGCTGTCCAAAAATTTTAGAATTCAGTTAACGACAAGCAAATTATGTTAAGCTGCTTATTCCCTAGTTGAATTGAATGTCTATTTTTTCGTCTTTTGTTAGCTACAATTAAAGTATCTTGAATTTTTTTACTAACGTCCTGCCATCTTGTATATACTCAAGTATATTAAATTCACTACTCGTTTGAATTTACACAAGCCCATATCTAGGTAAACCTATCATACATTCTGGGAAATATATTTTTAATAATTTGACACTATTATTTTGCCTGTGGGTTGTATTAAAATTATTGACTAGAGAAACATCCGGTGCGTATGCGTACCTATTTGTTAATATATCCATGAAGTATTTATTAATAAAAACGATATTTTACATAGTGTGAAGGTTTTATTTATATACAATGATTGTACACCCAAAATTTTGTCACAGAGCAGAATGGAGCAAAATTATACTATGATTGTTAAAAATTGTTCAAAGCAAACCTTTTCCAATCGCTGAATTTGACAACGCGGTCCCAATGAATGGTTTGCTAGCTTCCCAGATTTGAATTCCTTGGACTTTTCTATCTGGAGTTATTTAAAAAGCTGAGTATATTTGAATTTGCAAGACCAAAAAGATTTAATTCGTACTGAAATGCAACTTAATGGAAAAATCATGTAATTCACTCTTCCCCTTCTAGAAATACATCCATTACTTTTTATTGTGAGTACTTGGAGTACTTGAATCAAATTAAACTACTTAAAACGACTAAAAAAAATTTGTGGTTGGGTTTTGTTGTCAATAACTCATATTAATAAACATTTTCGTGCAATTGCACGCGAAGTCAGTATTTCGCGACCGTTACCCATAGCAACGGCTGCGAAACCAAACGTCACATCCCAATTTGACATTTCTAAAATACTACAAAGACAAGGATTATTTATTATTATTATTATTATTATTATTTTTATTGAGTTTACAACGCTTTTGAGTTCAGGAGGAGTGGAAGGTACTGAAATATCGCTATTAGTATCAGACATTTTGCGTTTTGACAAGAACTGTCAAAATATTTTGTATACCTATATTGAAACATATCATTTCCATAGCACATGGTGACATTGTTAAATAAATTGAACAG
>CAJUYI010005539.1:0-15513 GCA_910591695.1 Galerucella pusilla
TAATTGAAAATTTTAAATGGTAAAATTTAATTCCATATTTTTTTTTTTCTTGAATAATATATATATCATGACAATATTTATATTTCTTGTTCATATTTTGTAACCCTCGAAGGTTAAGAGTTAAAGAGTAGCTTCTAGCTAATCTTCGCCTTCTTGGGGCAAACGTGTTGTACATGTAAACGTTTGTTAATAAAGACATTCATTCATTCATTCATTCATATGCAAAATATAAAAAACAAGTAATAACTAGAATGAAGTTGGTAACTAGAAACTGTCTAAATCCACTCGTATTGGCAGTTTTATCAGAAAATTCATGGGATTATTTCGTCAAATGAATATTTTAAATAAATGAGAATAGAGAAGGATCCTTCTTTGACAGAAAAATCACAAGTAGAGTACGAAAAGATACTTGTTATCATTTTTAATTCATATGTAAATTGTATATATCCATAATTCACCGTTAACTTTTGAATGAAGTTAATTTCAATACTCTGTGCCCCATGTCAAGAAACTTGTGCTTGTTTTATAGTTAACTGTTTAGTTAGCCAGCTAATTGAGAACTTCTAATGACTTGGAGAAGTTCGTATAAGCTTCATTAAAAGCAGGAAAATTCAATATTACGTGTGTAGAAATTGTTATTTTGTTAGTGAAAAGCATCATGAGCACTTTAAACTTATCCAATAAATTATTTTCTTGGCAGTTTTTCTGACGCATTTACCGTTTCCAGACTTTGCGTGTATTGAATTGCTGACGTATAAATGACGTAATCTAGAAAACTGGTTGTTAAAAATGATATTTCATATATAAACATTTATTGGTAGATATGAAATTTAAGATAAAAATGAATATTTTCATGCGGACGAGCATTTATACAGGGTGGTCCGTAAGTAATGATCCAAAGTGATATGGAGGATTCTCCGTCTAAAAATATTACAATCTGATGCAACTTCTTCCAATAAAATATTCATGATAAGAAAGATACAGAGTGGCAAAGTTGAAAAATCGAAAAATTTTTTTCTCAATAAATTGAATTTGAAAATTTTAGATATACAAACGTAAAAATTTGAAGTTAGGGGTACTAGGAACTGGAGAATCATAATATGTTATCCATTTGGAGATATTCGTATTTTAAAACTTCCCTTCATAATTTTCATTCCACTTATTAGCACAAAAATAATAATGTTAGTGGGCGCTGATGTCAGAAAATTTATTATCAGCTATAATATAGCGAGAACATTATCAATTTGCAATAATTTTGCCATAGCTTTTACGTTTGTATATCCAAAATCTTCAAATTTACTGAGAAGGAACATTTTTAACATTCCAACTTTGCCACCCTGTATCTATTTTATCATCAATATTTTATTGGGGGAAGATGCCTTAGATTGTAATACTTTCAGGCCAAGAATCTTCCATTTCACTTTGGTCCATTACTCACGGACCAACCTGTATGTAATAAATAATGAAGTGTGTTGTCAATCATTTGAAAAATAACAACTTTTACGACCGTGCGTTTTGACCCACTTTCCCGCACGCATTTAAGTTTTGAAAGTGTCACTTTCCCGCACTAGTGCGGGAAAGTAAAATTATGCAAGTATTCACCTTATTAGATAGTTTTTTACTTCGGAAGTTATAACTATTGTTACAACAGGTGAATAAACCTACATCTTTTCTAGCATTTTGTAGCATTTTCAATTTTTTGGAAATATAAAATAATGAAGTCATTTTGATATAACCCTGTACATTCTTTAAAGTAGTGTCATAAAACAACTATCAAACCACCCGGGTTTGATATATGAAAAATATATCAAATAAAATTTTTTCATCTACAAATGACTTAAAACTGTTGCCGTCACCTTTATCTTTATGTGACCTGCAGCCGATGCCAACCTCATCAACGTCATCTACTCACGAGTTAACCTCAAATAACTCCACTGGACCGGCAATTTTAAGTAATTTACCGAATGCAACGAATTGTGTTTCTAATATTAATATTTATAATAATAATCTATAATAATAATAGTTTTTGATTAAAGTTTTGTATATGTATGTTGAAATAAAATAATTTATGAAAAATGGGTTGGTATATTTTTTTGTTTATGCGGTCGTAGAAAAAATAATGTTCCTAACTCATGCGTAGAGTGTCTTTTCCGCCTCCACTTCGCGTCGTTCGGGTCAACTGCAGTCGCGTGCGGGAAAGTATCACTTTCCGCACTTGTTAGGAAAATAACTATTTCAAGATTGAACTTCTATGGCATTTTTTGTTTTGTGGTCGAATGATTTTTTAACGTTTCAACTTTAAATTAAAATAGTACCCTTTAATATATAATCTCAAACTTCAACCCAATTAACGTTTTATATAAATGATACCGACACGTGTGAATTCCCGTCGTTCAATTAAGTGAACGTCAGGTGATGCGAGTAAGAAATTCATGTCATTAATCAAGAAATCGTGATTGATGACATATTAAATAGTGCAGCCGGTAATATTCAAAGCGCACTTAACTAGACCGGTTGAATAGGTTGTTTAGTGAATTTAAAAAGTCGTCTGATGTGAGAAGTTATAGAAGCTTATCCAGTAGGAATGCCAATATTGGGATTGGGGTTGAAATATGATAGATCTTCACTTAATAAAACTTGACTGTTCTGTAACTTTTTTTGGGAAATTTATGCTCGTCCCATATGATTAAATAAAAAAACTTGAGAGGTGTCAAGGGACACCCGGATGGAACGAAGTTCCTTTCGATTAATTAGTGAAGGAATTGTACATATACATACACACACCGAAACATTTATATATATACATATATATATGTACTCTGTCTGTCTATTCTTTCATACACGTCATAGATGCGCGGGACTTTGTAAACACAACAACAGAGTGTATATATATATATATATATATATATATATAATATCATAAAAAGATAGTTGAGTCGATATCTAATTTATTCAGTTCGCATCCTGAGACAGCTGTTTCGACCTCTTAGGTCTCATCAGTCAGGCTTTCGAACTGAGTAAACCAAAAATCAACTCGACTCTCATGATCAAAGATCACGGCGATACACCTAAGGCATAGGTGTATATATATAGTTATATATATATATATATATATATATATATATATATATTATACTCTCTCGACTTCGTAAACACAACAGCGTATAGGTTAGAACACGCACGGCTTGCTAAATACATACGTTCTGAAATTGTTATATTAAAATATGAGAGGTTATAGTGCGTACTTGCTAAAAATACAAAAGCATTTATTATTATTATCTGTATATAATCAGCAGCATGTACCTTTCTTCGCATCTAATACACATGAGAGCTGTTGAATGCCTTGATATAGACGCGTAGGTTGATGGTTCGCGCCCGGACTATGGTGAAATTTTTTTCAATTTATTTGCTTTCTATAAGAGAGAAATATACAGACAGAGAAACATGCGATGCGCACAGCTTACAATAGCTTCCTATATCAAAAAGTGACGTGACAAAACTTTTCGTAAGGATTTTATCCGTCTAGCCTCCTTTCACAACGCGCGATAAGGAACTTCGTTCCAAAAGTAGGGTGGTAGGAAAAATTGCCACTATGACTTTATCCAATAGTTAACAATAAATAAAGTAAATTATAGAAGAAGAATTTTATTTGATATTTGACAGTACCACCTAATTGTTACAAAAAAATAAAAAGGAAGTAAACATTGCGATTGTTGACAAAATTTATTCATAAGTTGATTATTTAAATTTTGAGATGACATCCAAATATAATATATAATTTATTAATTATGATTACTTCGCCTTCTAATGTTCCAAGGTTAGTATTTTCACTTTTTAGTAAGTACCTATGTTTTAGGATTTCTCTATTCCGGTTTTTAACCTGTAACAAAGTCCAAATGTCAAAAAAACTATTATACCGCTCTAACCAGAATTTCGAATTTTTTAAAATTTTTCCTTTTTTCGCTAGAATAAATCCCTATTCCCACAATAATACCATTATGGGTGTTGAATGCGCTATTATCAACCATATTTGGAATTTTCTGTGCATCAAATCCGATGCAACTACTGAAAAACGTCAAAAACCTATTATCCCGTACGCTCTCTTCAACATTTCCAATCAAAATCTATTTTCTCCTGAATATTTCTTTCATTTGGTAAGAGAAATCTAATTCTCCACTGCTTTAGAGCTGTGTATGATACTCATAAATTATTATGGACAATTTTTGGACATCTTGAAATAAAAAGTAACATCTGTCAGTCCTCCTCATGTCTACCATAATTTTATAGACAAAATTTTATTTTCTCAATATTTCCCAATTCACTGAAATAACTATATATTCTCAGAATTGAATTCTATTGAGGATATCTCTGTATCTGTATCTGTAAGAATTTGAAGGGTGGGTGACCCCCACAGCACTTAGGCCAAAATTGGCCCATTGTGCATCCTTCTGAGGTTAAGACTTCCTTCTGGCTCGTCATCCAGCCTACTTGTTTGAAGTAGCCGATAACGTCACCGGAAGTAAGCTCCCTCATGCTGGCTTGTGTTAGCCTGTACTCGCCGAATACGGAAAACCTAAATTGAGAGAGTGTCGGACATTTACAAAGAATGTGTTCGACAGTCTCATCTTCCTGTTCACATCCTCCACAGAGTGAAGTGTCAGACAGACCCAGTCTGTAGAGGTGTTTTCGTAGGTAGCAGTGACCGGTCAGAATACCCGTGGCTGTCCGTTTCTGTCCGTTCATAGTCACGTATTTTTTGGCTACTTTGCTGTCCGGATACTGCAGCAGTTCCTTGGCAAGCCTGCAACCTTCTGCATCGTCCCATCTACCTTTAAACTCAAGGTCAAGGTCAAGGGAGTGTTCCTTTATTAGGTCAATCATAGCCGACGCCGACAGACCAATGAAAGTGCCAGGTCCCAAGAGTTTTTGGGAGGCTGCTTTCCTGGCTAGTGAGTCGGCAATGTGGTTACCTTTCGATTTACTGTGCCCCTTGATCCAGCCTAGAGTGACTTCGTTGTTGCTACAGGCTTCGATCAGGGACAGGTGACACTCCAATACTAGGCATGATGTGAGACGTGGTCTGTTCAGGGCTAGTAGTGCTTGTCTACTATCCGTAAGGATGTGAATTTTATCACCTGTGGTGTTTCTTTTGGTAATGTAGATAGCAGTGAGCTCTGTTTGAGCAACGCTGACATTACAGCCCATCGCCCATTTGATGTTTAGATTCAGAGATCTGGAGTAAACTCCACATCCTGAGCCCATATTGGTTTTAGAGCCATCCGTGAAGATGCGGAGTGCGCCTTCTTCTGATGTGTCTTGTGTGTTATATTTAATAATTACCTTGTAGGGCCTGTGGAAGGCATATTGTGGTGAGATTGCGTCCATATTTGCCTGCAGCAGTGGGACCTTATCGAGTGCCCCACGCCATAGGTTACGTCTCAATCTACCAGATCCTACGTCAGGTTGTATACCGGTAGAGCGTAAGCGTGTCATGGTCATCAAAATAACTTCCTTGATGTGTATGTCAAGGGGAGTGAGACCAAGGATCACCTCCATCGCTCTGGTTGGTGTGGTTCTCATGCCTCCTGTTGCATTGAGGCATGCTGTTCTCTGAATTTGATCCAGTTCACGGACGACTGTCAGCTGGTTTGCTTTAACTCCCCAGGCAATCGCGCCGTTCGTTAGCATAGGTCTGATGATGGCAGTGTAGATCCAGGCAGTAACCCTGGGTGATATCACCACGGTACAGCCGATGGTTCTGCGACACTGTCAAATGTGACACCTAGATATTTCACCTCTGATACGAACTTCAGTTCGGTATTTAGGAGCTTTGGCACTTGATGTTTTGCAAGCTTCCTTTTTTTTCGTGAAGAGTGCCATTTCTGCCTTCTCTGGATTTATTGACAGAGAATGGTCTTTACACCATTGTTCTATGATGTTGAGGGCCTCTTGCATTAGAGCACAGAGTATCTCCTCAAATCTTCCTGTTTAGCAGAATGACTAGATCATCTGTATAAGCTATTGTGTAGAGGTTGCCATCATTGAGGCGGCTAACCAAGGAGTCTAAGACTATGTTCCACAGTAGTGGTGAAAGTACCCCTCCCTGTGGACACCCTTTTACAACCAAGCCTTTGATGGTGACATCGTCTAAGCTGATTTTTATTACTCTTTTTGAAAGCATGTTATATATCCAGCCATTTATGGTTTGGGGGATATTCTTGTTGGCAAATGCGTTCGTTATCTTGGAAAAAGTGGTTTTATCGAACGCACCTTCTATGTCTATGAATACGCCCAGGGTGGACTCCTTGTTTTCCAGCCATATTTCGATGCGGCCCGCCACAAGGTGAAGAGCCGAATCGGTTGATCTCCCTGGAGTGTATGCATGTTGGTTTGGGTGCAATGGGTTTTGCGTTATCACTGCATCTCGTATATATCGTTTGCACAGCCTCTCCAAGGTCTTCATTGAAAACGATGTGAGGCTGATGGGTCGATATGCTTTTTTTTTTTTTTCCATCATTTGATGGCACTGGATAAGACCAAAAGGCCAGGCAAACCGATATGCTTTTGGAGTAGAAAAGTCCATTCTTCCTGGTTTTGGTATGAACACAACTTTGACTTCTCTCCAAGCTTCCTAGTGATTTAAAGGGGGAGAAGCTTCTATTGTGAGTATAACATTGGATATTAACAATTAATTACGTCTTGGAAGCTTCAAATTAGTTAAAACCACTACCACTGGAAATTTTTTTAAAATTCACTATCCCGTGCGTTCTCACCAAAATTTCAAAAATCAATCAGCATTTCCAATTATGTTCCTAATAAATTCACATTCTCATGACTATGTAATTGTTGATAATACGATAATAGGTTTGTGAATATAAAATTTCTCCACAAAAAAATGTTCATACAAGCGTATTATCTGGCCTACAAGGTAGCCAGTCGTAGAGACTGAATATTACAGGAAACACGGCGACAGTTCGCATTTAATCAAGTAACCACCAATGATCGCATCAGTCACTGTCTACCGTCCGATTGGTAAGAATCTAATCCTTATCAGTCGCTTACTTCATTGGACAGGTCAGCTAGGTCTCTGGAGATACTAAATTAAACCTTTTTCCATAAATCAATCCGAATGTTTTGTAAGGATGTGTCAGTATGGAGAACGAATTAGAAACAGTGGAGTTTCTAAAAGTTCAGCGATTCCAGAAAAACTTCCTAAATTAGAGAAATTAGGGTTGATATGAACTCATTCAGTTCATTAGCAGTTTTCTTTGACTTTTTTTATTTCAACTGAATTTAGGTGAGGGAGAATAATGCTGGTCATACGAAAAAGATCTTTTGTCAAACAAAAAAAAGTTTGAGTGAGAATGTGTCAGATTTTATTCACGACCCATGTAAACAAATGTGGTGAACTATTATCTGACCCTGTAAGAAAATCATGTTTAAATATATTAAATAAAACGTCTGATGGAGCTATTGTCAGATACGAAGATATTATTTCGTCGGGATGTCAATGAACTTTGAGCGAAGTAATAGTCTCCAGAGATAAGGTGTGACAAAATTCGGGTCTACATGAAATTTCGATAGCGTTCCGTTTTTCATTCAATTTCCACCGCATTAAAAAATATTTGGCGGAAGATTTAAGCAGCTTGATCTGTAGAAAAATTTGAATTGAATTATAGAGAATGTATTTTTAAGTACGTACAACAGCTTGGAGCATTATAAGTAGTTAATCTACGTTTAAAAACCTTTCTAATGATCTTTTCAGATAAACACATTGCATCGAAAAAAATACTTTTTTTTCTCTTGTTGCATCAACACAAAGGGTCATTAGCGAGAGACAGTATATTCAAAGTTAGTTTTTTAATTTTGGTAACAATAGATTGTCCTTGACAACGGATTATTAGTAAACTTACTTATACTTACTTTACTTACGTAAAAAACCTTTCCATCGTCACTTTTAGTCACTGTTAATGAACGTGCCAATCCATTTGATGCTTTAATTCAACATGGTCAATTTTCATTGCTCAAAGTTCGGTATAACGGCAAGCTCCAGCAATTCCCATTATCATTACAACCTTTATAATTTAATAAATATCATCAGGGGCTTCGAACAGGAAACTATTTAGAGTTCATATAATAACCTTTTTGGTGTGCGTCATCGATTGTTAATGTGCTTCTAACACAACACAAAAAGACAGGTCTATGTGATCAATCCTAATCAAAATATCACCATAATGAACCGTTTAAGTATATTACGAACGTTAACCAATATCTTTGACTTAAAAAAATTTGATTAGTTGATGTTAAGATTACGCACAAGCGCGACCTATCAATCGGGATCAATAACATTATTCAGAAGAGGATGCAGACGTACCTTCCGTAGCGGCAATATGTCATGTCTTACGTCTTTTTCTAATGTCCCACTGACAGCTCTTGTCCAGTTTGTATTTTGTTGTTCACGGTCAATTATTATTTAGGAAAAGTGAATATTAATCTTATAGTTATATTTATTAAAATAATAGCAAAATATGCCCACATACAGGGAAAAACATCAGCATTTTGAATGTTCTCGAGTATTTCCAGTTAGGAAGCTGATAGTTATTAATTTCATATCCCTTCCGAATTTGGCTGAATACGATCCTGATGATTTTATTTATAAAATTTAAGGTTAGCTATATGTCAACATAGCAAATAAAATAAACGACATACCCAAAACCCGGATATACGTCACACAAGATGATGCACACCAAGAAGGCTATCGAATGTACTATACATCCTTCCTGTCAACCAAATTAGTTTTTTGGGTTTATATCAGACATTTCTTCTTTTTAAAGATGCCCGAAGTTTGGGATAAATACTTGGAAATATTTAAGTTTTCGTTCATGAACAGAGTGGACTTTATCTTGGAATATTCACACCAAAAGCTTGATGGAGACTGAATTTGACAGATATTTCTTTAAAGTAGGTATGCCAAAAGCATGGTTTCTGAAACATTAGTGCAATTTTTTTCTGGCACTATTTCATGGAGAATTGATCCGTTGCTTCATACCTCTGCCTCGATTTTTTTGGCAACAGCGACAGACAAGTGATATCTGCCGATTCTCCTATATGCATTTGTCTGTTATACAAATTATTAATCTCATTTTTTAATAAGAAACTATCAGCTTGACGTTTTTATGCTAAAAGTATCGAATAAAATCAATAAATTCTGTGTGGAGGACAAAAAATTTTATATACTTCACGGGAAGTGAGTATAGTTATCTAGTTATCTACATCCCCTAGAGTATAAATGCATCTATATTTTTTTATCTGATTGCATGTCATAATGACAACGTTATGTCACTCAATTTTGATGACATAAGGAAGCTCATTATGGGACTAAGTACCATAATGAAATTCTATAAGGAAAACATGTAATGGTTTGATCAAAAAAGTTGATTCAAAATGCCTATGTACAAAACTATTTATTATAAATGGTAAAAGAACAATTACTACAATTTGTAATATTAATTCCAATGGATTCTACAATTTTTACATCAGTAGTTGATGATTGTTGGCAAACTTGTAATCCTGTTTGGTTGTTGGCACCAAAAATTGCCATCAGATAAAATTTTGTATGTAATACGAATCATAAACAATCATTATGGCACACGCCGTGTTATCGGACTCGGCTACGCCTCGCCCGATAATATTCACGACTTGTACCATAATGATCGTCTTTATGATCCTTATTACATAAATAACTATTATGTTATACTAGTTCATTATTGTATTTTTATTGCTTAGCTACCAAATATCTGATGTCGTACTTTATGCCCGTGTGAGCATGAAGAGATCGCCAAAGTATCCATCAAGCAACACAGTTTCATTAACATCTTTTACGTAGTTTTCTTGCATCCAATTCAATAATTTTTCGTATTCCATGTCGTAAGCTTCTTTAGAATTTTTTGGCAACAGATTTTCAGCTGCTTCCTTTGCTTTTTCAATAATTTTGTCAGGAATTCCAAAATCTTCGTTCATTTTAACTTCTAACTTTGACACATATAAGATTTTTTGTGATTTTATGACATTTACGTTTGTTAACAGTCACCTAGCAACGATACTGTCTACTATGATAAAATGACAATGTTATTCATTCAAGCGGGATTTTTTGAAATACTGATTTGTATTGAGAATGGATTGCAATAACGATCTACTTAGTATGACATAAAAGTTTGTATGCACCTCGGGCATAAACAGATTTGTATACCATCGGGTGAATTTACAAACCTTCGAGCTAGAGGCCCTCGGGTTCGTAATACGTCGCCCTCAGGGAATAAACATCTATTTATACCCTTGGTACATGAATAACTATTATTCCAAAAATTGGATTAAAAATGGATAAATCTGAATATTGAGTTGATACGACAAAAACTAATACTTTATCTCAATGAGAGAAATCCATTAGGCTGGTACTTATTCAAGAAAGTGTAAAATTCCATTCAAGGGTTAAACTTGCTTAGGGGAATGGAACAGAATCATTAATTTTGTACAAAGAATGTCATCTACACATTCGAGAAGTGTGTCGTTTTAATAATTAATGTTAGCGAAATTATCAGAGCTCCACGCTTTACTTTCGAACAATGCCATATTCGCTATTGGAAAGTCATTCAAAAGTTTCAAACTTTCAAGTATTTTCGACGTCATAGCAACTACGCCAAGTCATCTCTGCTTTAACGATCGTTTTTTGGGAAATTTATTCCTCAATACGATTTATTCAAATACATAGTGTCCCAAAAGCATAACCACTTACCAAAATGAAAAACAAACAAATTGTACTAACCGCTAGGACCGAACTAAATTCACATTTCACGTCTATACCTATTACCAAAAAAACCCTTTTTTATATGATTTTCAGTGAACTTTTTTCATTTTTCCATAAAATGACGCCTTCAGAATTATGTGGAGTAGTTTTCAGTTAAATGCTCTGTATATTAGTAATTAATGTACTTTCTAGTGGTCAATAATATGTGATAGAAGTACGTACAGCTTCTTATAACTCCCCCAAATGAAGAATATTATAGTAAATATAAATAGAAAACTTGGTTGAATAATGTGAAAGGTAGTGGTAGTTTTTCGGGAAGTTAGTTTCTGGACGTAGCCTTAATGGTTAACCGTGTCTCAGCACAGACACACAAAGTTGCATCTTAATTAACTTTTTAACGAGCAATCAAGAAAGTTTGCTATAAGTTTTAAAGTTTACGGCATCATCATATCTTTTAGGTCGGTTTTGATCATGTTGGTGATACTATGTAGTTGATTTCGTCAAATTTTAGCTTGAAACTTGTGAAGAACTTCCGTAATTATTTGCATACTTTGCTTTATTTTTTTTTTGTTGATATTTAGATTTTTCCTCAATTTTAGATAGCAGAAACAGATGTATATAATCAAAAATAGCTTCAAATTTTTCCATAAAAAAGGTTTTCAAATGTTAGTCTAGTAGTCGGGTTAGCATTGAAGGGCGTTCATATCACCTACTATAACATGTGTCTGGTGTTTCTTGTTTTTTTCTAAATATCTTAGTAGTTCCAAGTTAAACTGATCTGGCGCTGAAAATGAATTTGGTGATCTGTATATTGCAGTTAAAAAAAGGTTACAATCTCTTAAAGAAATATGCATTTCAGCTGCTCTATGATCAGCGATTAATGTGGTTTCGAATTTATAATTTAATGAAGATTTGATATAAATAATTATACCATCATTTCTATTTATTATTCCATTATTATATAGAATATCATACCCATCCAGTGAAAATACATCTAAAGAATCAGTGAGTTGGAAGGTTTCTGTTAAAACGATTATATCAAACTCCAGTTTAAAATTATTTAGAAATGTACATAAACTATCAAAATTTTTACTGAGACTACGTATATTTAAATGAATTATATTAAATTTGCCAACCGTCTTTTCTAAATTAATATACTGTATTGAATTCAGAGATATTTTTAATGACCCTAGTGTCTACAGTGTTATGCTTATAATTTTGAATATATGCATTCATTTTTTTATTTATTTTTTATTTTTTTATTTATTTATTTTTTTCCACTAAACACTAAAAATAAATTATTTGTTAGAGTTTGTAGAACCAAACCGTGTTCTGGCTTTACCACTGTTATTTTTGTATGCTTCTGCTTTAGGAGTAGAGTCTGGCTGCTTCGTTTGAGTTTTAGAATTTTCTCCTTTCTTGGGTTTTTCTAAGTTTGGTACTGGTTGAGTTTGCAAGATCGGTGCTGAATGATTTTCAAAGTTATTTACAGTGGGTGTACTGGGAGCGCTGTTTGTATGTACAGTATTATAGCTATCAGTTTCAGTCCCCTCATAGGCTAGTATGTCTTCAACAGAAAGAATCTCGTTATCGACGTATAGTTTGGCACCTTTTATATAACACCTATTTGCAGAAGTTTTGACTCTTTTTAAATGTCTTCTAAGTATGTCGTTTACTTCACGTTGAGATGTCGTTAAATCGTGTGAGATTTTAATATTAGTACCCTTTAGTTTTGAGCAATTTTTCAGAACTAGTAATTTTGTGATCGTCGATATAAATTCTACTTTAACTGGTGCTTGTGGTGAGTTGCCCAAGCTATAGGAGTTATTTATCTGATCAACTGTCAATTGTAGATTAAGGAGAATGTTCAATTTATTGCATATGTTTGTAATTGATATATCCGGTAAAGTATTCTTGATGCCAAATATAATAATATTATTTTTTTTATTTTGTCTCTCTAGTTGCTCTACTTTTTCCTGCAAAATTGAGTTTTCAGTTTCTAATGTCTTGATCTTTTCTGTTAATTTCGATTCAATTTGCATCAAAATTCTTACTTCGCTAGCTTCAACAAAATTTCTCAGCTTTTTAATCTCGTCTAAAAGCTGAGAGTTTGTTGGCTGTGACATTTTAAGTGTATGGTCACCTTTATTTCTCGAATAATATCGGTTTTGATTTCTAGTTCTTATCTACTGATATCGAATATTCAAGAACGAAATTGTTTTGTTTTGATATTTAGTTTTCTATGTATTATGTTTAAATTTGTTACTAAGAGTTTGGATTTTTATCAGGATGTATGCTTAAAACCTTACTTAACTAACTTTATACAGGTAAGCAATTTTTTGTGTATTCTTACTGTCTTTTACATCAGTGAAACAAGAGCACAAGATTTTCTAGCCACACACTACACACTAAGTATATATAAATAATAGAATGTAATTGGCTAACGAGAGTGAATTCTTTTTATTATTCACTGGTGTGTGAAGAATTCATATCATTATGCAGCTAAATATGTAAAAATAGTTTGTGCGTTATTATTTAGTCGTGGCGAAAATAGCCGTCAGATATCTCTGGTTAAAGTGCACTGAATAGAACTTTCGTTCTCTGCTTAATTTGTCAAAATGTGAATTCCTCGGAAAACCCGCAAAAGTGCATGACGTCACATGCTGCACTCAGTGCGCTCTTGCACTGATGAAGCAGAAAACGCTATTTGTAACAATTGAGATATCTGTGCGCTTTTTTATTTCAATTGAAATCTGAAAAAAACCCCAAAGGACTTGGAAACACACAGCTTGTGGCGTTTTGAACGTTCAATTTGGACTATTTATTCCCGAGTTATTGAATCCCAAACTTGATCAACGATTCTCGGCTAGCGATCAACAAGCTAACAAAATGAAAATACCGACATGCAGGAACGATTCAACCTCTAGCCACATATTATAATCTGTGCTCTCGCCGCTATACTCAGTGATGCCCTCCCCTCGGAATCACAGCGCCGAGAGCCTCTTCCGCGCATATTCTCTCTTCTATTAGATTTAATTGTTGATCAGTTATGAAAGGTAGGTGTGTTGAAAAATATCTGGGAAGTATGCGGAAGGGCCTGTATGACAGTATATGTATAGAAATTGTACATATATACAAATGAACTTCCAAAGTGTACCGTATTTTTTTAAATCCATGATATGTATGTGGGGGTGACATTCATTGAGACTCTTCCTATGCATTTCCATGATATTATACAGCAGAAAGATGGGAAGTTTGGCTTGTGTATACTGTGAATTACTTAAAAATAGCGAATTGTTGCAGTGAAAAATTCTTCAGTGGAGTTTTTCATCGAAGGGAAAGCTTATAAGTTGGTTTTTGTCAGACTGTGACCGCGTATCTTGTAGACCTGGAGCCGTGGCTTTTAGGGCAGATAGACAACGTTATTCTTCACTTTCAGTTGGGGTAATTGAAATCCATGTCCCTGGATCGTAGATTAAAGAAGTCTCTTCTTCTTCTTCATACTGAACGAAATGTGTTATTTTCCACTGTGGACTTGAATTATGGGCCCCGCGATGTTGTTTTGAGATATTTGATATCAATGATCTGTAGAACAAAGATTCAAAAAATTCCATACCTCTGGGGCTTCTCCAAGTGGCCGATATAATGGGGGAAAATATGTCATTTTCAGCAAATAAAATCCTCAGAATGCCATTTCACCCTCACTTATTGTAACGTTTTTTATGTTTAATGAATAATTTTTACTAGTATATTGTTATTTTATGTATTCTACATAGAGGTATGTTGAACTCTGTAACATACTAACTTGATTTCCAAGTAGCACTACCTTCTCCTTTGCGATATTTTCTATTTTATTATTTACAAAGCAAAACGTTTACTATATTAACCCCAACAATATTGGTTTATTAAAAATTGATTCCCTTTGAATGTTTGCCCGTTATACATGTCATCATTCCCCTTTCTTGTTTCATAAAGCCCAGAATGTTACGATTTTTATTTCGTTTGCTCTTTTCCGTCGAACTTTCTTCGTATATATATTTTATTGTATATAACCAACACTTCATTTATGAGTCAGACTTCAGCATCAATATCCACACATCAATAGATTGAAGGCGCAAGGCGGGTGCTGATCCGTACTTGAATGGCTTCAGGTTTCAGGTTATATGCCGAAGTTATCGCGACTTGGCTATTCGGCTTAACTTCACAGGATTTTCTCTGTTTGTGATCCCGAAAAATGTATTTTAACCTTACACAAAGGATGTTTTTAAGTGATTGCTTTTTTATTTCGTATATTTTCGATTGACGTATACTTGTAGACTGTTTAACTTGTATCCATAGAAACCTTTATTTATGAATTCAAAACGTGTATATACAGTTCATTTGATAAATAAACCTAAACTCTTCCTTAGTATCATATACAATGCGTCCATAAAGGAACGCATGAATTCACCACTAGCTAAATAAACAATAATATTTGAAATCCCCGAAACAGGTCAATTTTTTATTTGAATATCTTTATATCACTAGAAAGTCAAGAAAACATTGTTGTATTCTGTGTAAAAATTTAAGCTATCTTCAGTGCGATACCTGATACCTGTTTACCATTTCAATATGTTCCAAATTTTTAGCAATATACAGATGTCAGATGTTTACAGTTTTTTTTAAGATAACATTTTTAGTGCGATCATTTTAACATTCAAGGCATTTGA
>CAJUYI010005540.1:0-15512 GCA_910591695.1 Galerucella pusilla
CCATTCAAATCGGACCAATAGTAACGAAGTTAGGTGTTAGTGCCTTTTTGACAGCATTATTGCGCTACTTTCAACCATCCCCGGTATATCTATACTCTCGATTACGTAGATTACCTCCGAACCGCCCCCCGGATTAACATTGCAGCAGCCATACCATTCTTCGCTAATAATATGCATGAGAGCTTATGGCAGCATGTGTTGAATGCCTTGCTATAGACGCGAAGGTTGTGGGATCGAATCTCACTGAAGTTTTTTTCAGATTTTTAAATATACAACAGGACTAAAAATGGCTGTCGCTTTTACAACAGGACTAAAAATGGCGGCCTGCATTGAAATACTAAAAATGACTACATTCAAATTTGCCGCGCCACTCTCAGCGCCACCAAGCGGAGATTTTTGAAGTAGTGCGCTAGAAACTGTATTGCTCTATCTACTAGTACACGAATTATATTTTAAAAAAGAGATCCCAACCCTCGACATAATTTTAAGAATGGTAAAGGAGGACGAGAATTTGCCTGACATAGGGCGAAAAATTTTGTGGAAAATATTACACAAATTAAATTTTACTTGGGAGAAGCAAAGTCGCAAATCAGTACTAATCGACAACGAGCAAATAATATGTTGGAGACGACAGTATTTACGAGATATCCGAAAATACAGACAGGAGTATAGATAACCAATACAGACACCTACTTGTTTTGCATTAGAATTTTAGTATTTACTTGTAAAATTCTTAGGATCACTCTGTAAACGATAAATTTCTATTTGAATATTTAATGAGGCTACTGTGCTGTCAGACATTAAGAAATAGAGTATAACAACACAGGAAATCCATTGGCATTGACACATGACAAGTGGTTTTGAGGATCCTGAAAAATCGTGTTTGGTTTGCTCAAAAGTCGTGACGACTGAGGCGTCACGCACAAGTGCTTGAAGCCCAAATAAACGAAAGCAACAAATATGGCGACTTCCGTCGAAAGTTGGTTAAATCACTACCACGCTTACCTTCCCTCCTTTTTCTTTTACCTCGTTGCGTATGGTATTAAAATTTGCCTGAACTATGTTGTGTAGTGTAGACATTGTGTAGGTATTTTTCAATCTTCTTCCACTCAGAAAAGAATGAAAGGAAACGCCAATAAATACACGAGATACATTTTTAATGAAGGATATATAATTATATTAACTCGCTGCAAAAAATGATCTCATCCTTCAGACTTCAGACACTCAGAGACAGTCGGATACGAAGGAAACATAGAACGTGCAGATGATAAAAAATACGTTGAATATTTGATAGAATTTTCTAAGAAATCGTAAGCTTTTATATCTATCTTAAATATCATAACTCCATCTTACTTTTTTAAACTGACATTCCCAGCAATTTTGTTCCATTGAAAAATTACCGAGCGGCAAATTATTTGACACTCCGTTATTTCTGATGATGGAAATAATAATACCCACCGACAATTTTTTTTTCTCCCCAACCATCGCGTGTTCTTAATGGTGCGTTACTTATAAATTTCCAGGAATCTGTGACGATACATTCATGACATGACAGATAACATAAACAAACACAAATGCACGAAATTACATGCGGCAGCCTACTTTTTATATTTTATGTCGAGGTAATTGTTTATCTTTGCCATCTACAACAATGTAAACATTATCGATATGAGTTTCTCCTTATTCCAATAACATATTTTTTTTATTTTTACAAAAATGTGCATCGTCATACGCATAATATTTAATATTCTATGACCGTTTTCCACGTTACAAAAAGTGCCGATACAGAGACGTTCCTTTGTAATATGTAGACTACGTTTCACATACAAGAATACCATACCATTAAAATATTAACCATATCAATGAAAAATAAAAGGTATAAGAACAGGTATATTGGGGAAGGTATATACACATAGATTCAAAAGTTTTGCATCACCCTAATCCTCCGAAAAAAAAATGTGTTCATTATAATGGATCAGAGATTAATCAAATAATTTATTTCAATAAAAAAACGTGTATATTTGTCAAAAATTCTTATTATCCAATAATAAACTTGATTTAAACATAAAAAGTATTCTTAGAAATTGAATAAATTAAATACAAATTGATTCTTTTTAAAGAAAAGGGTAAGTGAGTACCTGCATGAGAACTTTTAATAAAGAGTATTTCCAGCTCTAGAATTTATGCAAGCTTGAAGTCGCCTGCCCATGCTGTTTACCAAATTATTGATATTCTGTTGAGGAATATCTCGCCATTCTTCTTGGGCCGCATGAACAAGCTCTTGTACACTCCTGGGTGGATTTCTGCGTGCTGCCACTGCCCTGCAAGCATGTTCTATGGGATTCATGTCAGAAGATAGGGCAGGCCAGTTCAAAGGATTGATCCTTTCAGTTTCAAGATACTCATTTACAGCTCTGGTCCGATGAGGTCGGGCGTTATCGTCCATAAAAACGAAGGAATTGCCAACAGCTGCGCGCCATAGTCTCACGTGAGGATGTAGAATCTCTCTGAGATACCTATCACCAGTCATCGTTCCCTCCACATGAATTGATTCTGTGCGATCATTTAACATGATACCAGCCCAAAACATAGCACTTCCTCTGAAGAAGGGCGGCACGGGGCGAGCATGGGCAAGCTGAGCAACTCTCGTTGGATCCCGCCACACACGTATTCGATGGCTATCTTGTACCAAACAAATCCTTGTCTCGTCGGAAAAAACACCGAATTCCAAAATTCTTCAGGCAAGGCCGCGTGTTCTTGAGCCCACTGTAGTCGGCGAGCTCTGTGCTCAGGTTGTAGTCTGGGCACTCTTATTGGTTGGCGACACCTCAAACCTGTCGCAAGTATTCGTCTTCGTAATGCCGAGATCGATACTTGAACTCCCAACGCATGTCTCATATCTCTTTGGAGTGCTGGTATTGCCATGGTCGAGTTTCTTCGGATAGTTAAGTGGATATAGCGGTTCTGCCACTGATTAGTAACACGCCTTCTACCGCTTCTAGGTCTATCACGAAGAGAATTGGTCTGGAGATACCGGTTCCATACACGAGACACATCACTTTGCCAAACGCCAACTCTGTTTGCCACGAACCTTTGAGAATGACCTTCTTCAACTAAAGCCACTATTCTTGCACGGTCAATCTCACTTATGACTTGACGATTCATGTTTGCACTTAAAATCGTAAAAATCAAATGCCTTGAATGTTAAAATTATCGCAGTAAAAATGTTATCTTACAAAAAAAACTGTAAACATCTGTATATTGCAAAAAATATGGAACATATTGGAATGGTATACATTGATGAACAAGCCAACAAAAAATTGTTAGCGCAAAAAAATTCCGAAGAAGGTGATGCAAAACTTTTGAATCTATGTGTATAAACATGTAAAGTAGCTTTCATCTGCTACAAGAAAGAAGAGATGAGAAATGTGGAACGCTTCTGATTTATAAGTTCACAATCCATAAATTGGATACCAAATGGCCTGAAAAAGACGTCTTTTTTACACCATATTTATGACCTATGACCAATCTCACCAAAAATTACCATAAAATGACGTGAAATAGACGTCATCATTCGTCATGTGGTTAACTGGGAAACCACGTTGTTCACCAACTGTCTTGCGCAGTAGCCAAAATCGGTCTTTTTTATCTATGTCGTCAATAAGAGAGTGTGTGTTCGGTGAGTCTTGACCTACACCTGCCGATATAAAGGAGATGTCTCCTAGTGACCTGTCCAACTTCCTGGGAAGGACGGGATCGATGATGACCTAGGAGGACAACTCCTCGGGAGGGTCATATGTGGCCTAAGTGCTGTGAGCCTACACTCATCCTCCCTACTTTACAGATACAGATCTATATCGCTTCGTACGAACCTTTCATGCCATTGGCGTTACAAAACACAGCCATTTTATTATTATTGTCTCAATTTTACAATATGGCGCTGGTGTTGACAACAATTTTGCGCATAGAATGCAACTTCACGTTGGTTCTTTTTACGTGAAACGCAGTCTAAAACGTTTGCTGCTGTCAATTAACTGTCAATCACTATGTTTTGTCGTATTAAAGTTTATATGCGCAATGGTGCCGCGTTAACTTATCACCAAATTTCGAGATATCTACGAAAATGTCATCGAATATTATACTCACTTGGGGCTGTATTCTTGACTGAAGAAGTAAAGATTCCCGAGAGAACAGATATTGTGTCTTTGTCACAGCAGTGGCAGAGTAGCCAGGCAAAATAAAGACAAAATATGTGTCCTCTCGGATAGCTCTACTCCCACAGTCAAGAATACAGCCCCTGAAACTTCAGATCGGTCTTAGCTACTAATGGTAAATAAATGTATGCAACTGGAGTTACTTCAAAGATTTATGGTGCATACTTTCAAGTTCTCACCGTATATCCGAATTCTCAAGAGATATTTGAAAAAAATATACTGAAGAATGAGTACAGAAAATGTGCTCACTACAAAGACTACTTAGTTATCCATTTGTGGAGCGTGAGAAAGACGTCCACTTGAATATTGTCAACAAATATTCGTCATACAATGCTATATTAACGTAATTGAAAAATTTCTTCTCTTGATGTTATTTCTTGGTATTTGTTAGGCAATGATAATTATTGATTAATACAGAATTTTATTACCTTGTTTTGTTCTAAATAGTTTCAGCTTAGATTTAAGGAGATATGTTCAAATATAGAAAAATAATTTACATTTTTGTGGGGGGGGGCACTTTAAGGGGCGGCGGGTCTTTGTTTTTTGCTCTTTTGGTGACAAGGGGGAGGATGTAGATGGTAATTGTAATAACTATTTTCCGTGTATAATTGAAAATAAACGAGTTATTCAAGAGACAAGAAATAATCCTTTAAATCAAGATGGCGGATGAAGCAACAAGTCTGGTACCCCAACTTTTTGAATTTAGACTACCTCCCAACGAATTCCGAAGAAAAATTGCTGCTAAAAATGTTTGTAAATCAAAAATACCAATTCGATTGGCTATGAAAACGAAACGAATTTTTGGGGATTCCCATAAATAATTGTAGGCCCCTGGTTACTACATACGAGGGTAGACTTTAAATTGTTCACCAAATAAAAAATAAATTAGTTTCGACTTTAGATTCCTTCAGATCGTTAAAAAAACTCACTCTCGCTCTCTAGTTCACGGTACTGTGGTTTCATCTCTAATCGGCGTTCCACTACAAACGATATTTTAGACAAACAAGAGCGGTTTCTGATTTTATTTTAAAAGATTTATGGAGAGATGACTCATGGTAGGCAGGTAATTGACCATGAGAACAGATTGTTTAACATTTTAACAAACTTGTAGACGAGTATGAACAAGTCTGGACGCCGATAGATAAATATGTGATACAACAATTTTTTTATCTTTTTTAATAATTAATTGTTTATTCCTATATTGTTGCTAATAATACCTATTTATAGGATTAGATACAAGTTTTGACGGTTGACATTTATAATAAAGATAATAATAATAATAAAGAGATTAAATGCAAAAATCAGACGCTTTTTTATAGAAAGAGTAACAACATTTGAATATTTGGGAATATTGGGAAGTATAGTAACAGAAGATGGAAAAATAGGTGCAGAAATAACAAACAGAGCAAATAAATCAACAAAAATATACTACTCTCGAAATAAAACAATTCTTGTTCAGAGAATAATGGAGATTGGGAAACCGATCAAAAACAAAGGGGTAGGCCTAGGAGGAAATAGTTACACAAAATACAAGAGATGGGTTTAGAAAGAGGAAAGACCATAGCAGAAATGAAAAACGTTGCAAGAGACAAAAAGACATGGAAAAAATGGGTACAGGACATGGAATCCACATCCTACGCCTGAAAGGACAAAAGGATCTAGAGAAGAAGAAGATTTTCATCATATATTTTTTGAATTTCCATAATTTGTATTATTCACATAATACTACTCTGTATAGTATCTCTATGTTTGTCATTGTACAAAATTGATTTGTGTTCCGACCCGGTAAAGTTGGGTCAATGTTGCCATACTGAATATTTGATAAAGTAGAATCAATAACGATTTCAACTAAATTTTAGTTATTTAAATGGATGGAAAAACGGAGAAAAATGTTCTATAAGTATCAAGATTTGGTCAAAAAAATGGAGAAATATTTAACAAAAATCGAAGTATCAATATATATAATATTTTCGAATATTTCCCTCATGTGTAAAAAATCCATGGAGGAAACCCTAGCAACCCAAGGACACAAATCTGTGTACCATTGGGTGACGGTGTACCTGCATATCAGGCCGAGATATACGCTATCTTGGAATGTGCGCAGATAAACCTAGACAGAGGTTATGTGGATCGACGCATAACCATATACTCCGACAGTCAGGCAGCAATTAAAGCCCTGAGTGGATATACCTACTAAAGGGATGGTCTGATGGACACGCTGGGGCAGCTATTGAACTACCAAGGAATGGGTTGAGGAAGATAGCAGGACTCCTAACAGGGCACTGCTGTGTGAGGAAGCACCTCTACAACCTAGGAGTAGAGGAAAGTTTCCTATGTAGGGGCTGCGGCATGACTGACGAAACGTCAATCCATGTTCTCTTAGAGTGCCCACACTGGGCTGTATTACGCAGGCGAATCTTCGGAGTCTCTGTCATGGCCCCTGGAGACACAAGCAGGCATCCACTGAAAAAGGTTGTGGCTTTATTGAAGGGCTCGGCTTCAAGGATGTCTAGGTAGCAGGAATGGCATAATGGGCCCGCCAGTAGTTTGTCTAGGTCAAGGCTCGCCTGCACATTTAGTAGTAGTAGTAGTATCTCCAAAGGTTGTCCAATTTAATTTCATTGGAATCGCCTTTGAAGATAAGTACAGACATTTTTTTAAACTAAATAATATTACACAATACTTCTAAGGATGGATATAATAATCATGCAGCTGTTTACATTATAACATACTATCTATCTCTATTTTTCTAATTTAGATTTCTGATATAACGAATTCTATTTTGTTCGGAAAATTTTGAGGCTTGGCAACGTCGCTCAGGTAAGCTTACTTAAGTCAAGTAAATGTTCTGTGTATCAGCCAACGAGAAATCGCGATAAACGGACACGCCACAGAACAGGCAAGCGCTCACACCAAAAAACAGCGAACTGTGAGTGAACAGTCGGCATTTAACCACGTGTAGGGAAGTTAGAGACGCGCTTTTTCCCGTCAGGAACAACTGCTAGACGCGACGAATGGAAAACGTGGGAAATTGTGTACAAAGTGAATCGAAGTTTAAAACTATTTCTTGTGAACTTGTTGTTTAGTGTCTAAATCGCTGGAAAAATGGCTATTATTATTTCATTTTCTTTAGTGATACTTTGTTTTATTCGCGGTAATGAAGGATTAGACAATTATTGTGATAAAAATACTTTTGATTCGAGCGGCGATGTTATGGAATTTACAAAAGAAGTCAATTACAAAGAATTCGCAGTAGCTGGAAGTTTAAAAGCACTGCATTGCTGCGCTAAGGAATACCAAACTATTGAATGGTAATATTTTGTTCATTTATTGTATTGTCATTGTCATCTTTTTTTTTACTTCATCAAATATCTAAACACAAACAGCAACATACTAATAGGTACGCTGTATTATTTTACGTTGGTGGCATTCTTTCTATTAAAAATCAGAGCTGGAAAAACCTATGTATCATGTAAATTCCAAACTCATAGGAAATTTCAGCTATCCTACATTGCATTTATTGGTAATTCTAGTAGTTATTACAGCTGTTAATATTCCACAAACATATAACTGTAATTTAGGAGATTGTAAAATAATGAGATAACATTTATCAGTGATGGTAATCAGTAAATTCTTTATAGATTATTTTTAAAAAGATGTGTTTTGCGTAAACTAGAGGAAAAAGAAGAAATGCAGTTAAGATGTTATGACTTCTTTTCTTCTTAAAGTAACTATAGCATAATTGAATCTTTCGTAACTCCCTGCAGTTGGAAGATACAGGGCGATTATTGAAAACTGTCTCAATTGAGAAAAATATAAAAAAAACGTTATGGAAACTTTTGATAGATATAATATTGAAGAGTTCAGTGGCGTACAGAATTTTTTTGTTTTGGGCTCATTAAGGAAATATAATGCAAACTTATGTTGGGCACATAACAAAGCAACGTAACGTAACGATCAGATCTTTTGAGTCGCGACCCCCGGTCGCTCAAACATAACCTGACGTAAAAAACTAAAGTTCCAATAAAACCAGATTAAAAAGATGAAAACAATAAATTTATGAAACAACAAGAAAGATTATTTAAACGAAAAACTTTTCAATCGATGAAAACGGAGAGCATTTTGAACATTTAAAATGTAATTTTTACATTCTAATAAAATTAGTTGTCTACAATGTTTCTTGTTGTTTCATAAGTTTATTGTTTTCATCTTTTCAATCTGGTTTTATTTTTTAATAATTATAATTTTGATAAATGAAATTGTGTCCAGTATCCTTATAATGAAATGTTTAAATTTTGTTACTGAGTGTTCAATTTTTTAAGGGTGTTTCACCTGATAACATCCATAAATGGTTTATTTGCACTGTACCATTGAAAATAGATATATAAAATGTCGTTTCAGGTGAATGAGCATTAAAAAAGGAAACGAAAAACGTCAAAATATACAGGGTGTCCCATTCAAAACAACATAAGTTTTCATTATATTTCCTTAATGAGCCCCCTAACAAAAAAAGTATGTGCGCCAATGAACTCTTTAATATTATAACTATCAAAAGGTTCTATAACGCTTTTTTTATATTTTTCTTAATTAAGAAGTTATTGTACCTTGTAGTTTTCGACAGTCGACAGTCATCTTCTATCTCTTCTAGTTTACGAGATACCCTGCAAAACACCCTGTATAATGAAACTAACATTTTTGTAGGCACCAATATAATCCTAGCTACAACTTTAATTTACTATTGTCAGTGTCTAACTGCGAAATATTCTTTTTATTACATTCACTTTGTATAATTTTTAATTTAAAAATGTTATCACGTCTTCCCGAACTACCAAAAAGATCAGCTTCTATTAATAAAAAAAACGAGCATCGTCGGCTTTTTTCTGAATGAAACTTGAAAATTGAGATACGTATCAACATTTTTTTTCAGTTGTTAACCCTCCTTCAAAGTTATAACCTCGAATACCCACAAGAATGGGTCATGGTGGTGGGCCGTTGATGGGAATCGCAGATAACTGAAAAAGAAATATGAACACGGGTTGTCACAAGGTGATTAATCTGTGGAAAACAGACCAGCGCCGGTTAAAAACATGTTTTAAGGTTATTCTTTAACCGAAAACATCGAGCTTTATGTCGCCACGAATTTTATTCAACGTTTTGTAACTACGTTGTTCATAATTTACAAATTTCAACAAAAAAAACGCGCCTAATTAAAACTATGAGTAGGTATGTCATTATTGACAAGTGATGAGTCATTAAAATTTCAAGATACCCCATTATAATAATCATTGATGGCTTAGGTAGAGCCATAAATTATTTATTTTTATTTGAAAACTTTTATCTACCTGGGTTTTAGAGTCGCAGAAATCAGAAAACTATGCAATGTCAATCTGTATCCATTATTTTTAATTATTCAAAGAATCCAGTTTTCGATGGAGTTTTTCTTAGAAAGATGTCTGTGAAGCATCCCCGCCTTATATTTCCTGTACAATTTGCCGAAAGGTGATACCAATAGGGATTTTATGATGTATCTATGAATATACAAGAAAAGGGAGAAGGGCTGCCTGCTATGCAGCTTGTTGTGACAAGTTTTTCAGTGTGGATTTTTGTTACGTATTTATTTGGTTTGAGGTTTCTGTTTGGGTGTTACAAGGGTGTGAATAAACAATGTTGATTTTAATTAAGAGCTTTATTTAAAAATTAATATTTTACGTTTAAAAATGTTGGGGTTAAAATTGATTTTTACTTCTTAGAATTGGAAAACCTATTTTGTGTTCTTTGAAAACTTTAAATCTTCTTAAATCATAAATAACAAGTTGTAAAATTTTATTTTAAATCCATCCCAAGCTATGATCTTTTCTTGAAAGATTTACGAGCTTAATTTTTCTCTTCCGAGTAGGTAGAGCTTCAAAATTTTCAAGAATATAATAATATAATAAAAGCAGCAAGTATAAACCTACATCCTGTTCATTTGTTGAAAAATAATCATATTGTTAAATAGGCATTAACGGATTACCCACTACCTGTCTGGTCTTGAATCAAGCCAAAACGGAATATCTTTTGTAATAGAGTATACCCCCTTCTAATTTTCGCTGGTAATGATATTTTCATTTGATATTGTAACCTAAATAATAATATCGTGAATGAATTGATTCTAAAGCCGATCTGCACTCGATGCACGATAAAGAAAAGTATTAAAGAAGAAGACAGTGAAGAGGACTACTTTTTCACAAGATCCACCGTTATTGAATGTCAACCTAAACATGGCTGTGATATTACATAATGATTTCGTTGAATTCAATCTAGACGGTCTCATCAGTTGAACAATATAACATCGATTTACTAATACATTTTTTTTTTGGAATGCAATAGAGGAGGAGGAGGAGATTTTTGCATGTTTTTTTATCATTGGGAACATCTATATTGCTTTATTAAAATAATGAATATATATATATATATATATATATAGCTTTTTACAGGCCTTTTAGGCCCATAGCTTTGTAATTCCTCTCCATACTTTTTTATCTTTGGCCTTTTCTCTTCATCGGTTCACATTCTTTTTTTTCAGGTCTTCTAGTACAACTTCCCTCCATCTTTTCCTTGGTTTGCCTCTTTTCTTCTTGCCTTCCGGAACTCTCCATGCTATTTGTTTCACTATTCTTCCTCCTTCCATCCTTTCTATGTGTCCTAACCACTGAAGTCTTCTTGATGTAATAGTTGCATCTATTTTGGGTTCACGATAAATGTTATATAATTCTTCGTTAGTCCTTCTCATATACACCCCTTCTACTTTTTTTCCTCACAGAATAGAATTCTTCTTAACATTTTCCTTTCCCATCTAATTACACTTTCTCTTTGTTTTTTGTTTAAAACCTTTGTCTCACAACTGTACAATATCGTAGGCTTCAATATAGTACTGTACAATCTTAGTTTTGATTTCCCTGACAGATGCTTTGACCGGACTAGGTGATTTATTGCTCCTGCACTTTTGTTAGCTTTCATGATTCTATTTTTAATTTCCTTTTCTTCACAACAATCACTATTTAACAGGGCTCCTAGATATATAAACTCTTCCACATATTCAAATTCGATGGGCTTCTACTCTAAATTTGTCATTTGTTGTCTGGTTTCCGAATCTCGGAAAATAATGAATACATCCCCGAAATTAAAAATTACTTTTTAGCTGAATACTCAACATATCGGTGGCCAATAACTCTGGGAACTTTTGGCAGGTCACCATTTCATTTCTGTTATTCTGTCACTAATTATGTCAAATGTCAGTTATATTTATTTTTGTTGATATTCGTTTAATGGTGTATGTCCATTTTCGATTAGATTTTTGTAGCATTTCTAGTTAGTTGTATCTCTATTCTTCTAATTACTTTTTCCACTGACATCTGACATAACTAGTGACAGATAGCAGAAATGAAATGGTGACATGCCAAGAATTATTAAGCTATTCAGCTTAAAATCATTTTAAATTTCAAGATATACGCTTCGGGGTGTATTCATTATTTTAATAAAGCAATGATAAAAAACAAGCAAAAATCTTTTGTTTTGAATGGTAGACTTTTACTGTCATTTTTGTCAAAAAAACACTTTTGGTTGGCTACACTGACCTTAGACTGAACTCCTCTATTGAAAAAAAATAACTGGTCGATTTACTAATACATTTTTTTTGGAATACTTTTTAACGACACCACTGCTTTTTCACACGTATTTAAAATAGAATAACGAAATAGTCATAGCAATTCCCAGAAGGCGGTACCCGGCGTATAGACGAAGGTAACGAAAAATAAAATAAATCTATTGATATGTCAGTGTGCTTTGAAAACGTTTTTGACAGATACAATTATTTACTCGTTTCTGTGAAGAGGGATTAGGGTGAGTGTGTGTGAAGAACTTCCGAAATTTGAAGATAATCCTCAAATATTTTCGAGGAGATTTTGGTTATTGACAATGGTTTTTATTCAAATTTGACAGGTGTACAATAAAAACAGCTTCCGACCGTGTAAAATTTATTTTAGAAGGATCTTATTATACTGCACCTCGTATGCAATGATTAAACTGAAAAAATTCAAAAGAAACAATTGCCGGATGATGAACTGATAATCCTCGATTTCCAGCTATCAGCTGTTCCTCGAAAAATGTTTATCTGATTATTGTTTCGTCATGTATTTGTTCAACAAATGAATGGGTTTTCTAGTAAATCTATTTTGGGATCGATAGAAAACAAACGATAAAATCAATAACTACCTATTATTAGGCGCAATGAATACGTACCTTTTGGGTAAAGGGGTCGTAGGAATAATATTGTTCATAACCCGAGGCTAAATTGGTATCGCTCGTTTAATAATTAATGTTTTAATATGTAAAATCCTGTAATATAAATATCTGAGGCACCTCTAAAAATCGTAAACCCAATTTGGAATGGATCATAAAAGCTTGTAAAATTGAAATCATTAAGTTCAATTTCACAGCTGCTTTGAAAAAGAAGAGCATTGCACCCATTCATGGGGCCTATTCAAATTTTACAATAGATTTATTTTACCTGGAAAGTTTTTCTTGAAATTTTTGGTTAAAAGGCAATGAGTGGTGTGATCGGAATTAGCAGTGGTGTGCGTGTTTTTAATTTTTAGAAAATTTACGTTTCTTGATTTACTAGCTTGATTTTCAGAGTAGCATTAATTACGCCCTCTAAACATACAAACTTTTGTTATAATTTATTTCTGCATCTGTGCTATAAACGGTTTGTTAGCCACTCTATTTGGGACATCCGGTACAAACTAATCTCTTAAATAAGCTTTTACGGTAAATTTGGTCAGTCTGATCTAAAGTTGCTTGTATTTCATATTGATTTATTATACAGTATGACCCATTTTGTTTGGAAGCACCCCCGTAACTATACCATTGGATGCAGAATCATCACAAATGTAAACTACCAAAATTTTATACAACAATTTTTGTTATCGACAAAGTTATTACAACATGAATTTGGAAAAAGTGGTATTTTCATTATTTTTGGAACTTTATTTCTTCACCTCAGGTTATGTTTGAGCGACCAGGGGTCTGACCGTTACGTTACGTTGCTTCGTTATGTGCCTTGCTTGCGTGCGTGTGCTCTCTCCTGAGTCTCTCTCTCTCGTTTACGAAGCAGCGATTCATATGCTTCGGCCGGGAATCGAACCCGGGCCGCCCGCGTGTAAGGCGAGCATTCAACCACTGAACCACCGATACTATATTAAAATCTACTTGAATTTGTTCCGATAAATTTTTACTATTATTTCCATAATTTTTTTGCGCGATTGATCTTTTTTGTTTATTTACAGCATCGGTTGTCAGGACGGTAGGTTGTGTTTACTGGTTTCTAAGTTTAACACGTCGGTAAGTGATTTACTTACCGTTCAGACGGCGAAAAGTGATAATTATTCACCAAAATGTAAAATATATTTTAAACTGATCGAGAAGTATAAATGTCACTTTTGACATTTGGTTCATTTCGAAGAAATTTAAATTATTTTATTCGGAATTTATTTCGCGCAAAAAATGGTATAAGCATCTCGAACGTTAAAGGTAATTACAACGTTTGCATGTAGATTCCTCTCGTAAAATTGGACAAAATGATATGAGGATTAAGAGGTATAGCACATTTACTTTTCGAAATACAGGGTGTTGAAATTTTGAAAACTTGAATGTTTTAATTCGATAACTTTAAAATGGATGGATAAATTGATTTAACATTTGGCAGGTTGTTTTTAAATGTAAAAGGGCATATTTTGATAGAAATAGTAGTTTGTGCAACTAGTGTGGATATGATGGCCATATCGCACGAGGACGAAGTTCAATCGTTCAAGTTCGATATGGACAATCCACACGAGTCGAACAGCATATTTTTTCTACGACCCACTTAAGAAAAAATCTAGAAAATAAAAATTTCTATAAAATGTAATATAACTTCAAATTGAAAATTTAATGTTTCCACTAATTTTTTTGTGGTAAACGTACAGTTCTTGAATGTCCAATTTGTATAATGCTACGTTTTCCCCTTTTAAATATACGATGCTGTTATAAGTAGATGTTGCCAGTCGGACTCCCTCATGAAGGGTACCGTACCATTATCTATAATAATGAATATTCTGCTAAATATTTCAAACGTCTACCTGTTGTCGTTATTAATATCTAGCAGAATAATTATTTAAAAATAAAATTAACAATAAAAAAAAACTTCTTCACGGGGAATCGAACCCGGGTCTACCGCGTAAGAGTCTGGTTTGCTTACTACTCTACCACCGAGGAATATGCAAATTGTTTATCTATAACGTCAGATGTATTACATAATTTTTGCTTAAAAGGAACTAAAGTTCCTACCGTGTGTCCCGTTCTACGTTTTTATCTTAAATGGGGAAGGCATTTATAAGCCTCGCAATTTTGGTGCACGGTCAATAATAATAGTCTTCATCACCTTGGCGTATAATATACTATTTTTTCATATAGAGATGTAGCGCAAGTATATTATGTATCCCTAAATAAAAATAGTTTCAGTTCATGTATTCTCGTTCGTAACCATATTAGGAGCGGAAATATTTGACTTGAAACATACCAAGTACTCTAAAACAGTGATTAGATTTCATTATACGTATTTAGAGTTCCTGAATGACTCAAAGACAAAGCCAAACGATACACGTAACGCGGACAGTATTAACAAGTCTGTTGATTATAATGGATCGTCTTCCCAGTTGCCCTTCATGGTAAAAACTACTATTTTTTTTTTGTTCTTCTGTCACTCGTAGATTTTTTCTCGTCGCCACAGTTTGTTTTACAACTGTACAAACGGCGTGTTTACTCGCAGGTGTCTCGTTTTACAGCAATACACGGCCAACAAAGAAGAACAAGATGAGAGAGTTCACTGATTTCTTTCTTTATTTCTATAATTTTGTGGATTGAAAATGGTGGAAAACTAAACGAAATATTTTTATGAGTATAAAATGCAAACAGAACGTCTGTCGGTATGAAAGTGACAAGTTCATTAACTCATTTATTGACTTTAACCTAACGAGATATTGTTTGCGCTGTGGATATCTCGTTAGCCTAAACTAGTTGTACACTTTGAAAAAAAAAGGTGGGCTTTTGTACTACAAAAGACCGACGATTGCTTTTCTTTCACAAAGTGTAAAGGCAAACATTCATGGTAAAAAAATTACAGTGATAATTGTTTTTGAAAGATTAATAAATTTAGAAAAACCCACACTGATATAAGTATGTACAAAAAGTACGAGGAGTAATAAACCCTAATTAAGTATG
>CAJUYI010005541.1:4369-15512 GCA_910591695.1 Galerucella pusilla
CCCGAGACTTGTTTCTACACATTTTTGTTCAACAAATTTGTTTGTTCACAGCAAGATTGAAAATGGTATATCCCACGATAGCTGCCTGCGCATTTGGTTTAAAGGACATACTTGAGAATCACGCTAAAATACAAGACGCCATTGAAATTAAAGACTTGACATCGAGATTCACCATTGATGTAATCGGTTCTATAGCTTTCGGTATAGAATGCAATTCTTTGAAAAATCCCAAATCAGCATTTAGAGAAGCAGCTTGTAAAATTTTCAATCTAACTACAATTCAACGAATAAAAGAAATTGCCATGTTCGCATTGCATTTGAAACTATTGAGATTATTGAATTATAAATTTTTCGGTGAAGAAGTAGAAGCATTTTTTTTAAATGTCATAAAAACCACGATAGATTTCAGGGAAAGAAACAACGTATACAGAAAGGATTTAATGCACTTATTGATACAATTGAAGAATCGAGGAAAAGTGTGCGACGATGAATTTATTACAAAACAAGATGGCGAAAGCGACGGAACGGATTTTATCACATTTAACGAATTGGCAGCTCAGTGTATGCTATTTTTTATTGCCGGTTTTGATACTTCAGCTACAACAATGAGCTTCGCTCTTATGGAATTGGCTATTCAACAAGATATTCAACATAAGTTAAGATTCGAAATTCTTAACGTATTAGAAAAATATAATGGAGAATTAACATATGATGCTATAAATGATATGAAATATTTGGACAAAGTTATATATGGTACGTATGAAATTAAAAAAAATTATAATGACTGTGAAAACTCTTAGCGCAGTTTTACTTTGAATTTGCATTTACTTGATCTCATTAGGTTGTAGTCACCCAGAAGAATCTTTGATTGTCCAAGCCCTACTATATCTTTCCAATGATTAGATCTTCTCTTTTTCTAGGCTTTACCTATTTCTTACAATATTACATTGAGAATGATTTCGCAAAAGGGTTCAGGCCCCCAAAAGGGTATTTCAGTCCCCCACTTTGCTAGTTTATCTGCTATTTCATCTCCTTTTATTCCTGCGTGTCCTGGAATCCATAGTAAGGTGACTATATTGTTCTCACCTAGTTCATTGAGTTTGTCTAGACATTCCCACACCATTTTGGAACTGATTACACAAGAGCTAAGTGCTTTCATGGCTGCTTGACTATCCGACATTACAATAATCCTTTGTCTTCTGTATCCTTTATCAATATTAAACTGGGCGCACTTTCTTAGGGCGTGGATTTCCGCTGGAAAGATACTTGGGGTTTTTCCCAAGCTTTCAGAGTGTTTGGTTCCTGGCTCGAACACTCCTATCAGAGTTCCTCCTATTTGATGACGTTATTATCAATAGATATATCCCCAGGACATTGATGATAAACAAGTTTTATGATAATCTATAGCTCGTTCCTTGCGAACGAACTATAAAAATGTATCCTCAAAACATGCCAACCTATAAATGTGAAAGTTTATAGGATTACCTAGAATGGATAAATAAGGTTTCAAACTCATCCACCTGAAACTCTAGTTACCATCGAGTTGTCCGAATAGACAAGGCAGCTAAGGCCACAAAACAGACTCACAATAACCTAGGGAAGTGAAAGCAGCGATCACTTCAATGGATTCAGAAGTACCTATTTCATGATGGAGAGGAATCTCTATTTGCCATAGAAATATTTTTGTTTGTTCATTTGAATGACCAGTGCCCGATTTCACCAGATATTTCCCAAAGTTACGTAACACCTGAAACGGATTTAGAAATTTCTAGCTACCAAGACCTAAGTAATATAAGAAAGATAGGAAATACCTACTACCTATTAGTACAGCTTGCTCGGTCTGCCTGAACATTTCTCGGTCATTTTAATTGATAGCGAGTCGAAAGTTTTGTCGAAAGACATTTTTAATTCTTATTTATTATTTTTGAAATATGCGAGCTGTACCTAGCTACGTTTTGTAGAACATCTAAAGGTTCAATAGCTCATCATAATCTAAAAATGAAAGACCCCGAAAACGAGTAATGGGCTCATTTACATATTTTTATTTATTTTACCATTAGGAAGAGCACATCATTTTGAGGCTCTGTGCAAAAAATTAGACGTCAGCGAGACTCATAAGTCGCCTAAAAAAAATTATAAACCTTAAACAGCGCTCCTCTCCGAATTTCAGACGTGACGTCATCGCATATGAAATCTCTCGTTCAGAGAGCGGATACCGCGCCGATCGGTTTTCGGTTAGATGACTATTTAGCTAGTAACAGTACTTTGCCTGCGCTTATTATTTTTTATTATACGTTTTAGCAAACTCTAAACAGTGTTATGTTTGTAAAATAAGAACGTCTAGAAATAATTTAAACTATTCGACACAATGGACCAGAACCAGAGTAAAAAAGCTATAAATATTGTGCGGTTCCAGAATGTAAAAGAATTACGATTAAAACATCTAACAACAACAACATTTATTTCTATATATTAATAAGGATGCAAAAAAACGGGCAGAAAAGCATAAAAGACTGAAAGCATTTACTGATAAGTCAACATACCTACTTTGTTTGTGTATTTTTAAGGTTTCATTCTTCTTCAATCAGAATCGTTATAAATTACCTTATAAAATACGTTGTGAATCCATATTGAGAGGGTTATTGAAAACCACACGCTTGTATTAATCTAAATTTTCTAAATTACGTAGATAATACTGTTTTATTGATGTTCAAAATTATTTGATAAAATAATGGGTCAGCTCTTCACAAATAAAATTTTATTAAATACTGCTTTTTTCCGAAAAACAGGTATTCTTTTTCAGTAGATCATCAGCAAAACTGGCGTATATTATATGTTTTAAAAGAAATTATTTTATTTGATTCAAAGTCCGGATCAGCTCTAACATTTATCGCTTTTTTATCAATGAGGTTCATGTGCATTTGAATCTGATGTAAACATTTGGAACCAATATTACCTGCTTCATCAAAATAAGTTTTTTTTGTTTTTTTCAACATCGGTGATTTAATTTCCACTACACATTCATCATAAATAGCATTTGGAGAAGCTCCTTCAATTGGGTAGTCTGCAGTTGAAAAATTGCAGTTTTTACTGAGTAACCTGTAGCGTTATCTCCGTAACTTTGTCCACCAGACCAGGAATAAAATAAAACATCTGGAATCACCCTGTATATCATTTGAGAGAGCATGCATTTATGAAAATATTGACATTTTTAATCATTCTGGCCGGAAAACAGCCAATAACGATGTGTCACATAGTATAAAATTATAATTTAATAAACTCGTATTGAAAAACTTCATAATCATTAGCAAGTCCACTTCTGGAAGATTTAATGAGTCTGCTTTTTTAAAATTAGTTCCACACATTTTATTTTATTCACAAAAAATTTTGTAGGTAATTCAAAATAAATAAATTCTACGCGAGGCACGTTACAGTCAGAAGCGTAATGTTAGTGCACATTAACTTTCATATGCGGTGACGTCACAGTCATAGACTTCGCCCCGCTACGGTATGCTTGTTTAATTGGTTCTATTAGGAGAACGACATATTCTATTGACATGAAATTTTTAGAATCATATTTTTATTCTTAAGTACTTTGTTTTACGACAGTTAAAAAATTTATTAAACGAGCCCATTCTTCTGGCGTAACAATGATTTCGGGACTCTATTCTGTCGGCGTTTTTGGTTAAATATTAAAGAGAATTGAAGAAGTTCTTGAATTTAAGAGTGATGGGGAAGTTACTACACTGTTTATACTATTTAATTCAGTTCCTTTTTTTGTTAATTGAGGAGAATCGGTTCTTTTAAACATATTTAACGTACCTATTATATTCAAGATCTTAAATAACTAGTTCCTTTAATTGTTTTCGTACAAAAATTTTGTGTTAGTTTTAAGAAATTTTGTAATTTCAGAAACACTTCGTAAACATCCTTCAGTGCCAAATTTACTAAGGAAATGTACAAAAGATTACAGCGTTCCTGGTACAAACGTGATTATTAAAAAGGGAATACAAGTTATCATTCCAGTTTTTGCTATCCACAATGATCCTGAAATTTATCCAGATCCGGCAAAATTCGATCCCGAAAGATTCAATGAGGAAAACATCGAAAAAAGACATTCTGTTGCATTTCTGTCGTTTGGAGAGGGACCGAGATACTGCTTAGGTAAAAAATAATATTTTTTGTTTGTTTTTCTTAACACGATATTTGGCCTGATTCTATAAGAAAGTGGTTAAGAGAGTGATTAGCGTGATAACGTGGTTGTTGGGGATTGAATTTTAATCACTCCTCTAGTCACGCCATCCATGTTTCGGATTCTATAAAACCAAAATCAACCACGGTTATTAAACTTCGTACGCTTAATCACCGTGATTACAGTAGTTTTTAAATGTATCATGCGAAGTTAGCCGATTCTGCCGTTTTTGACAGAACTTGCGCCGGAATGCATTAACGTCAAATTGCAAATTCGATGGGGTTATGTTATGCGGCCGTTATGCGGGCACATGTTCTCAGAAAGTATTTTTTTCTACGACAACCTCGATAAATGTTCATTTTATAACCGCAACTTCGATCATAAACAAGCACATTTTGTACAGAATTTCATTTTTGCATCGGCTAGGCAAGTTGCTGAGCAACAAATGCGAAATGGAATATTTCGTGTTAGCTTTAAGTTCACTCTAAAATCACGAAGACTACGGCTTGTCAAATTATAACGTCCAGCGACAAATTGATGAAATGTCGGCAGATCGTTTCTGTCAAAGTTTTAGTAGATAACGAGTAATTTCATTGTTGTTTTCTATAAATACATTTTATGTCATACTAGTTCATTATTGTGTTTTTATTGCTTAGTTACCAACTATCTAATGTCGTACTTTATGCCTGAGCGGGCATAAAGAGATCGCCGAAGTATCCAAGCAACACAGTTTCATTAACATTTTTTAGGTAGTTTTCTTGCATCAAATTTAATAATTTTCCGTATTCCATGTCGTAAGCTTCTTTAGACTTTTTTGGCAACAGATTTTCTGTTACTTTCTTCGCTTTTTCAATAATTTCGTCAGGAATTCCAAAATCTTCGTTCATTTTTACTTCTAACTTTGACACATAAAATTTATTGTGATATTATGACATTTACGTTTGTCAACATTCACCTATTAATTCGAATCGGATTTTTTGAAACACTGATTTGTATTGAGATTGGATTGCAATAACGAACTAGTATGACATAAAAGTTTGTATGTACCACAGGCATAAACAGATGTGTATACCCTCGGGCGACTTACAAACCCTCGGGCCAGAGGCCCTCGGCTTTGTAAGTCGTCGCCCTCAAGGCATAAACATTAATTTATACCCTTGGTACATAAATAACTATTCTTCCAAAGTTTTTGCAATGTATACATATATTAAACGTGAACGATATGTTGTCTTAGAAAAAGTATAGTATGCAATTCGCAACAAAATGGCCATTTTGCACTCGCATGAATTGCAGCACTTGCCTTCGGCTCGTGCTGCAAATTTCATACTCGTGCAAAATGGGCATCATTTTGTGTTCATTGCATAATATACTATTTTATAAGTCAAAGATTAGGGTTAACGTTTGTAATACATTTAAACGGTTCATTATTGTGATATTTTTAATAGGATTAATCACAGACTTGCCTTTTTTTCCATTTCTTCCTACGTAATGTGTTAGAAAGACATTAACAATCGATGACGCACACCAAGAAGGGTATTATTTCAACTATTCCAAAAAAATCGTCAATTATAGTTGAAACTAAAGAGAATATTTTCCAAACACTAGAAACTTTGTAACTCATCACTTTTTATTGAGGTTATGTTTATTTATTATTGTTGTGAAGTTAATTCTATCCGGTTAACCGGTTGATTTTCGCGAGAGATCATGAACGATAACAACCTTTAAAATTTCTTTAATGAAACCATAAGAAACTTTGTAACTCGTCACTTTTTATTGAGGTTATGTTTATTTATTATTGTTTTTAAGTTTAATCTATCCGGTTAACAGGTTGATTTTCGCGAGTGATCATGAACGATAACAACGTTTAATTTAATTTCTTTGGTGGGGGTATAACCGCTCTGTGACCGACTTCACATCAACGGTATCTCACGAAAAAATACTTTATGATGTCAACACTGTTTTGCAAATAGTGGGCACTTGAAGAAGGTGTGTTTGACAACAAGCGATTTTCTTTCTGTACATACCAAAATACGTATAAAATCATCTTTTTTCATCAAGACTTAATGGTCCAAATTTTTGGCGTTCAATATAACGTTCACTCATTTTTACGAAATTTTCACTAATTCAATCCTTCTCAAAAACAAAACTGAAACCATGATTACAACTAGACTCCGAGTCAAGTAAGAAGAAGCCACTTGTAGTTGCATTCGTATGCGCGAACTTGCTGTCAAAACCAGCGTTATATTCTGAAATGGACATTCAGTAGTCCATTTCTAAACTGTTTAGTTAGTAAGGTTCTCAAATTTTGTAGGTTAACACTGAATGACAATATAAGAAATGTATTTATCGTATGTGAAATGAACATAAAACATATTTGGGATTTATTTGAAGCTTTTCGAAAAAGTTTCACATAGAATCGACACTGGAATCGTTTGAATATTTATACTTTCAATTAACAATTTTATTGGAGATGTTCGTTTGCAACCCCAATGGCAAGAAATTGTCGTTACGAGGCGACGTAGAGAAACGAGACCAATTTTGATTTCTGCGCAAGACAGTTGGCCAACTTCACGTGGCTTCTTTTAATGTGAAACGGGGTCTAATATAAGTACACATAGGTCATAATGACGAAAAAATGGTTGAAACAGAGAAGTTTTACTTCATTCTATATCGTAAGTGGAAACATTTATTTAGGAAATATTTTCAAATACAGACATTTATGTGTTGTATTTGAGGATATTTTTAAACAAATCTTTTGAACCATGAACCGAGTTTGTTATTTTTCTTACATCAAAATGCATCTACCCACCAATTTGAATTAAGATTATTTGATTTAATTATTGTTTCAGGAGGTCGTCTAGGAATGTTACAAACTAAAATCGGATTGGCCAGTATGATTCGAAATTTTTCATTTGACTTACATCATAAAACAAAATTACCTATTAAATATCTAACTGAGAAGTTTTTATTGACTACGGAAGGTGGTATATGGTTAACAGTTTCGAACGTTAATAAACAATGCTGATAATTTATAATTATACTTTTTTCATTGGTTGTTGTTTTCATTTATACTTCCTTAATTGATCAATAAGTATTGAACTGAATGAATACGATAATATAGGTCACCAGTGCAGAAAAGACTTTAACAAATACTCCTTGATTCACAGTAAACAAACCAGCGGCAGAACAATTTGGTGCTAGTTCCTTAGCCCATTTCACCAAATAGAAGAGTTCATCTCTTAAAAAGCTTTTATCCATATTACTCTGCAGCAAATAATTGGAATTTATAAACTCCTGAGCCTTGGACTCTATACTGTCACACGACATTATCAAAACCACAAGACGGATCTGAAAACAATAATTATATTGTTATCTTCAACCCTATTCTGTAACTTGGAGCTGGAAACGCACCAGCTGCATCATTTTCTTACGCATCATCGCAATAGTTATAGCTACAAGCCAGATAGTATTGGAAGTTAAAAGATCAATTGTGGGCCTCTACCACCAATTTATACAATGCATTCCTCAGAAGGAGAAATGGTAAGATAAGAAAAATGGAAAATATCTTTGGTTATTGATTTGAAAGCAAATGATTATATATGCCATTATAATTTTAAAGAGAATCAAATGATATAAAATTGAAGAAACATACTTCTAACCAAATAACACCAGCTACGCGAAACACTCATCTTTTCCCTTAAAATTTGCTATAACCTAACATAAAAGGTAATCTGATAATAATAAACAATCCCCCCATTCACATAACCTAAAATAATTCACTACGTCGACCCTACTAAACTGTTGACCCTCTAGCTATACTGGCGCCACCAATTTTCCTCCTTTCGACGGTCACTTTTCATATTCAGAGTTTGTGCTGCTTATATCTAGTCTCCATGGTCATAAGTAACGTTTACTATTTGACAACAACTGTCATATACAGATCGCAAAAAGTCTATTCGAGACATACGATTTACACAAGTACGACAAAGAGAGAATAATTGTTCGCAGTCAGTGTTGGGCGTGTATTCAGTTCCAGACATCAATCTGATATGGAAGCAGCGTTGCCAGTTTAGAATGTTTGGTACTTTCTAAGGAATAAATAACTTATTTTGCATTTGACTTTTAACACGGGATAACGCCGTATTTTGTAGGAGAAAATCAGGGGAAAATTGACTTTTGAAAAATAAGTGAGATCAACACAAATGGAATGAAATAATATAGTTCAAGAAAAAATTTGGAAAAATTACAATCAGCAATAAATATAATCTATAGACTGCTTTCGATTTGATAATTATTGGTAATTAACATTGTTGTCGACTAAAATTGGGAATAACCTTTACAGATAAGTACATTTGGCAACTGCGGTTTAAATGGAGGGCACTGAACACTTGTGGTTACTGTTTTGAAATAGTTCAGAAGTAGCAGCTTGAAATGACGATTTTTATTATAAATTATATAAAAGAGAAAACTTTTATTTTTTGTTCAATATACCTACTAACATATTGGAAGTAATCATAAAAATACTAACCATGGAAATACTCGCTTTCAAAGTGTCTCTAACGATTGTTCCCGAAGATATAACTACATCTGAAGTTGGTGCGATTGCAAAATTTATAAAGGTTATTAGATCCCCCAACATTTCAGAGAAGATGAACAGCATGGGCCAACCAAACAAATCGTTGAACTCTTTCAGTCCGTCGTTCAATTTTGAATATATTTTTCGAATTTTTGTTAAACCTTCGGTATCAGAATCTTGAAAAAAAATGTTATACTATTAATTCACAGCAGTGAATGAAATGTCCGCCTAATAGCGAATAGGAACGATCGTCATAAAAGTATCTCGTTTATTATCATTACTACTGGAATAGTTATTTACGTAACTAGCTATGAAAAGAGCGATATTGTTCAACAAGCGTAATATTTGCCAAAACGAGCGCTAGCGAGTTTTGCAAATTACGCGAGCTGAAGAATGACGCTCTCTACATAACGTGTTTGCGTACAACGATTTATCTAATTCTGCGCTTTTATAATATTTAATAAAATCTTCAATTACAATGGTAATATTAAAGTGGATTCTAATGGTATTAGAATTATTGTTACTATGAAGTATTCACCCAGAAAATTGACTTACTTTAAATAACTGTGTCCTTAGTATTGTTGTTTTCAATGTTTATAAATCTTAAAATACTATTGAATTAAAATAATGAAATAATTGTCAATTTTGACAGTACCTGATCAATAAATTATTCTTTGGAACTAAAACAGTTACGTATAGTAGTTTATACGACCACCTTTAAAATTAGTCATTTACGAACCAAAAAAAATGTGTGAAATCATACATTATACATACGTTAAAAAGAGTGCGTAAATGAACAACGCTTTTTATATGGGACTTTCATTATAACACCCAAAAGCGTGCGTAAATGAGCAATGCTTTTTAAATGGGGTTTTCATTTTAACACTCTTTTTTTAGCTACGTAATTGTCTAGTTGCTTTGAATTTAGTCGTTTGTTGTATAAACTTTTGTGCTGTCAGTAAATTTGACAGAAGTGTCAGACATAGTGAAAACTATTTTCTGTTATATTTAAAATTTTAATTACACTTATTTTAAATGGAACAACCTCGAGAAGAATGCATTTCTTTTGATTGCATACCACCTGAAATTAAAATTCGTTGTGTATATATTTGTTTATAGTTTTTTAACCCCTTCAGAGCACATGTTTTTATTTTTCTTTATGTGGTCGTAGATAAAGTTTTGTAGGACACTTGTGCGTGGAGTACTTTTGCACACTCGTTGCGAAAAAGGCACTCGCCACGTTCGTGCCTTGCATTTTCGCAACTCGTGCGCAAAAGTATAACTTCACGCACTTGTATCATAAATAACTAAATAGCTAAAGCGTCGTTCGGCCACCTGCAATAGCGTGCGGAAAAGTATCACTTTCCGCACTAGTTAGGTTCTCTATTTTTTCTACTAGCATGCGGAAAAAAGCCCAAAAGTTAACATAAATAAACATTTCTTATTGAATACATATTATCAACAAATTAATCATTATTATTTAACATTCATTTGATGAGGCTTATACCAGAGCCATTAAAAAATGATTGAAAAATAATTTTTTTTTAGCAGAATTATAATAAATTTATTAATTTTTCAGTCATTTGGTAAACTACAATCATACAAATATATATTTTAAATATTCAAATGTCAGTATACTCCCCAAAAAACTTGAAAAATTTACTTTTCCGCACTAAAATGAATGCGGAGAAGTGGACTTTTCCGCACGCTAGTAGAAAACCGTTTTTACCTTCTACCAATATGTAATGTCAAACATTACGATACTGATATGAGTTTCGTAATGAGATACTTTACCGCACTAGAGCGGCAAAGTAAAATTAATTGGAATGAACTGACTTTTTTTGAACTGCACCAGTCTTCGAATCGCTTTTTTTTACTACTAGGTGTTTGTATTGCGTTATTTGCAGCAAGTTCTATATCATCCACACTTTCATAGTCGGAACTCATGTCGATACAATTATACCAAACTGAAGTAAGTGCGTCAAATTTGACAGTTCGCAAAATAAATCAACAATGAGTGCAACGCTTGCTTGTTACATGATTCAGGAATTTCAGGAATATTGACTAATTTTGAATATAAGTTTATTACGTAACGTGTGTGGTAAGAAGCATACGAATGGAAAAGTTACGCACGATGCCGCGAAGCGGCGGGTGCGTTATTCCGTGAGTGTGTGAAATGCTTTACAACACGAGTTACGTACTATACTTAGATTGGTGGTAGAAAAAAAACAACTAATATTAATATATTGTTGATAATCGAAAGTCCATTTTTCAATTATAATCAATACATATACATAGCCCTTTGGGCTTTTCATAGTTAAACGTGGCCATATTTAATGTTTTCAAATAGTAAATTTTGATTTATTTTACAGCTG
>CAJUYI010005542.1:0-15512 GCA_910591695.1 Galerucella pusilla
ATACTTTCACCTACAATCAATTAATAATATGTTAAGACCTTCGGTACTAAATAGAAATAATAACATGTCATTAGTACCACTAAAAGCATTATACAAATTATCGTGATTTTCTCCAAGACTCGGTACTTCTTCTTCTTTCTATCGATTTAAAACGAAACCTCTAACACCACGAACGAACGCGTGTAGCACCTCAGGTACTGAAAAATTCAAAAATATGCAGTACAGAGAAAGGAGACAAACGACTCAAAACTTCCTATTGTTTGTTTTTAAAACATATTCAACGAAAACAACACCTATTAATATCTTTCAATGTGCAAGTACCTGAGTACCATTATTTATAAAACGCTCACCTAGTATGGTACGACCAACATGGATTTTACTATATGCGGGTTTATTGTTTATTTATTGCTACAATTGTTCGCGGTACGAACTCACGTTGCTAGTACTCACTAAAATAGGAATATAACCTAGAATATAAAAAATGTTGTTTTACACAAATGTAATGAGCACGAGGTGATGCTTCTTCGAGATTTAGAATGTCACATCTTGGGAAAATGTTAGAAATATACAGGGTTGTATTGTATTGTATTTGTTTATTTGGGGTGACATTCACTGGGACCCAAAAGATCTATTGTGCCCCCTTACTTCTACTTAGGAGAGTCTCAGAAACTAGTAGCTCCATTAGTCCTATATAAAGGAGGAATTTTAGGATATCTGCAGGCTTCAACTTAAGTAAATGTTCCTCTTTTATCCAGTAATCTCCCAGATGTTGTGCTCTATGATTCTGAAGTGCTGTCTAGTTGGAAAGTATGTGGATGGAGGTTTTCCTCTTCTATGTCACACAATCTATATTCTTCTTCCTCTACTATTTTGAGCTTTTTCAGGTGCCCATTCAGGCGACAATGTCCCGTTATGATCCCTGTTAAAATTCTTAGGGCAGTTTTACTTTGACTTATGCATTCATTTGATCTCAACAGGTTGTAGTCACCCGAAATAATCTTTGATTGTATAAGCCCTACTAGATCTTTCCAATCGTCAGATCTTCTCTTTTCCTCGGCTTTACCTATTTCTTCCAATATTACATTGGGGCTGATTCCGCAAAAGGGTTCAGGCCCCCAGAAAGGTATTTTAGTCCCCCTCTTTCCTAGTTCATCTGCTTTTTCATTTCCTTCTATTCCAGTGTGTCCTGGAATTTATATTGTTCTCGCCTAGTTCATTGAGTTTGTCTAGGCACTCCCACACCATTTTGGAACTGATTACACAAGGGAGCCCTTGCTTTAATGGCTGCTTGACTATCCGACATCATGATAATCCTTTGTCTTCTCTCTTCTGTATCCTCTATCAATATTGAACTGGGCGCACTTGGCGAAGATTTCCGCTCGACAGATACTTATTGGCTTTCCCAAACTCTCAGAGTGTTTGGTTCCTGGCCCGAACACCCCTATCCCAGTTCCTCACATTGCTTTTGAGCCGTGTGTGTATCATTGAAAGGCATTCTTTCCAAGTCTGGTAAGGGTATTTGGATCCCATTCCTTCTTGTTGCTTGATTCCCTCTCTACTTAGTTTGTATCGTGTTCTTTCTGCAACACTTTCCACCACCATATGTGGAGGGGTGAGGTTGAGAATCACTTCCATGGCTGCCGTTTGACATGTTCTCATTGCTCTTGTAATGCATATACAGGCTAGTCTTTGGATTTTGGAAAGGTTTTCTCTCTTCGTCTATAGGCTAGTTCTACTACTTCACGCAATGGCTTCATAAGTAATAATTGGTCTCACTATGGCAGTATACATTCAGCTTAGGATTTTTGGTCTACAACCACAGTTTCTTCCTGCCAAATTCCTGCACACCATTAGAGCCATTTTTGCCTTGCCTTTTCGTGTTTGTTTCACAGGAGTTTACTGTCTAGAGTCAAACCTAGATACTTGACTTCTTGTCTCCATTCAATCTCATTCCCATCAAGTTTTAAACTATATAGGGTTAATAATATTCCAAATATCTACAGGGTGAAATATTTACAGAGTACACAAAATAATGAAAAATTTTCACTAGTAATACCACTAGAGGTCAAATTATTTCCGGAAATTTTTTCGAGCTCATGAATATTTTGAAAATTATCCCGAGTCGAAGACACATTATTATGTGAACAAATAAAAATTAAATTGTCAAATATAATAATCTGTCATTATAAACGTCAAAAAAAATTTCCAGTATAATTCACTGTTGGGTACCTACCAGGAAAAAATTTCCACTAAAATTCATCCGTTGCGATAGTGATCTGTCAGAAATACACGTTCTGATTGGTTAAAAATTACATGTGTGGAATTTTCATGAAAATAAATGAAGGTTACCAAGCTTCCACTCTATAAACGCCAAAACTAAAAGTCTAAAACATTTATATCCTTCAAACAAATCAAATATAAAGCCATTAATTTTATTAATGCGTTTATTAGTAGTTACCTTGGTAAAAAATAACGTGAGAACCATCGAAGTAAATACTTTTACTTCGATCAACGGTTAAAATAATATTTATGGACATTTATCAATATTTGTCGCAATAGCATTAAGAAAATAAATCGATAGCTCTTGTTATACAATCGACGAAAATGTAACTACACACCTGTCCAGGAAAAAATCGAAATCATTAATTATATTTTTATGTGCGACGGATTCGAGAATTATTTTTTTTTTTCTAAATCCGCTTCGGGATTTAATGAAGAAAGAGTGTTCTTGAAATTGGACGGTCTAATGTACCAATTTATCTGTCAACGGTTAATGGTGATTTGGAATTGCCGAGTTTATTAACTATTTAATAAATTCAGTGGCGGCGGGTGAAAGAGCAACAATTGAATTGGATAATATAAAAAAAATTTTGTAAATATTAAAAAAATACCTAGCTATTGTAACATTTTATTTACTTTTATGACAAATAACATACATAGTTTTTTGTACAACTCCTATTTTGATAATACAATAAAAGTATTTCAATAAAATCACATTTTAACGTCTATTAGGGTCAATTCTATAAGAAGTGGTTAAAAATTAGCAGCTTGCCGTTAAATTTGACGAAGTTTCCGCTATTAGAAATGCTTTAATCTAATACATAGTCAAGATTATGATTCAAATTTCAACATGCATGGTATCCAATAAAGAGTTTTCCGTTAGTTCCTTAAAGCTTATTATGCATAAAGACTAGCAAAAATGGGTTAGCAGATTGTCTTATTTTCAACTGAGCGTTAAAATTTAACATTTGCTTACAGAATTGCCCCTATTGTCAGTTAATTCATTTTTCGCCGTTTTAACAAGTATTCTCATTTCCTAGGAACTGACTATGTTAGATAACGCTGAGTCACTTAGTTACCAACTATTAAATTATATAGCAAGGTGGTGAAGACTATTATTATTGACCGATCACCAAAATTATTCCCGGGTGGCTTTGCCCCGAGCAGGATAGAGTGCGAGGTTTATAAATGTCTTCACCACCATGGTGTATATACAATTTTCTCCACTACTAGCCAAATTTAAGACAAAAGTTAAAAACAATTCACAAACGCACCACGAGAAGCGTTTACCCTGTTGTCTGGCCGACAAGTATACTGTCAGTTTTCGTCATCAGTCATTTTTGGTTGAGCGCGAATTTTAAACTAATGTCATTTTTATTCAAATAATTTCATCTTAATAGGTAATTTCAAGCAGCAAATACTTTAAAGACAATCTCCTGGGTATACAAAATTATGTTGCACACGTTTTTGTTGAACTACTATTCATAGATTCTCAAAATACTTGAATTTTCCCATTATTGACCTAGGTTAATAATAAAAAAAATAATTTATCACTAATAGAGAAACTCAACTTCTCAGTTGGCTAGAAGAGGCAATAATTGTCAACTTCACAGCTAGTAGTAGAAAAACAATCATATTAACACGTTTGACAGGCATTAAAAATGTCAGTTGTACAAAAACATTATTTTTCTACAACCCTAAACAAAAAGTCGTCATTTTGTAATAGAATACTTTCAGCGAAAACGTGATTTCTGTCACCAGTGAGAGAAAGTGTCATAATTTATATTTTCAATTATTTGCCGCCCTCGTATATAATGTTTTGACTTTTGCTTATTAATAAAAAATGATAGGAATAATCTCTTTAATAAGAATGCAGTTGCCAGGTTTCATTAGTTTGACACTCGGTTTGACATTTCTCTTTAATTGTTTACACTCAAAGCATTGTTAGTTTGTTGAGTAAGTTATCATAATTTCTGAATTGGAAAGTGATTTAGATTTTCCAAATAGGTACTCAACCAGAAATAGCAAATCAAGCTGAGCAGACCTCTTTGGATTTATTACCATAAAAATCCAAAAAGAGATATGAATAAATAGGTATATGAAAAATTCATGGATGTTAATTCATTTTCGGAAAATGTGCTGCTTGCGTGTTTTGGATGGTTATCAAAAAAATTTAAGTCATCGACGCTATGGTCTATGTATTCGATGCTGAAAGCCAATTTATCGATTAAAAATAATATAGATATAAGTAAATATCCCAAGTTACGTTCTTTTTTGAAACGAAAATTATACCTCATTTAAAAACCAGGAGAAGTAATTTGAATTTAAGTTGACAATTCCGTAGATCTCTGTTTGGTCAGATTCAAACCAGTTTCACACAACACTTCTTAGCATTGACATCCAGCTGATTTCCATTTTTGATAGTTCTGACAGATAAATAAATAAATTTTGGATGAAAAACCAAAAATATTCATGCATGTTATCATCAAAATTTCTCAAGCAGTTGGTACATTATTACTTTACATTTTTCTTAAGATAGCAGTAAAGTAGGTTTACCGACTATAAAAGAAATACTGAGTGGAAGGAAAAATATACAGTGTTGAAAAATATTGGTGGAATACCTACCAGGACTTTTAAAAATTGTGATAAGTGAATAAAAATGTGGTTCGAAGAACAAAAATGAGATCTGTGCTGGAAAAAGTTTTGCAAGCTTTAAAGAAAAGTTCAGAAACAAATTAAATTTATCTGTGTCACCCTTTGAAGAGTCAAAAATGTACTATTTATTTGTTATATACATATTTGGAAAGAAATCGTCAAAGTTTATTGAAAGAACATAACAAGATCAGTAAAAATAAGCTTTGGAAGATATAAAACAATAAAGAGAAGAATGGGTTTGGTGGAAAATGCATTATTAGTTTTTGAAGGCAAAAGGAAGGAAGAAAATATCTCAGAAGTATTTGAAAAATTGTTTTGTTACTCCTAGTCCGGCAACATAAAGATAACTGTTGGACATGTTTAAATTAATACTGCCTATTGCTTTACAAAGTTGTTAATTTTGTAGTACCTATTGTTATTGCCAGAACATATTATAAATTGTCATATTTTTTTCAATTAAATTAAAATAAATATAATTGAAGTTACTTGACTATCTGTGATACCCCATAATCAACAATGACCATAATTTGTTTGTTGTCGATGTGAATCTGAATCTTCTAATGTAGAGCATAGTTATGTAGAGTCGAAGGTATTTATTAGCCATTTTGTAAAGTGTTTTGAATACTGTTGTATTCAATATTGTAATATCGTTTGAATCAGTTCTTCATGTTACTTTGTAGTAACTTTTTTTCCAACGTTTCTACAACTCACCGGTAGTAGTTGTAAAGAATGATAGATAATTATTTTATATAGGTATTGTATGCTAGTCGAAACATTTCAAAAATTAACTTATCGACTTTCTTTTTAAAGCATTTAGTTGTTTGGTAAGTTAAAACAGCCGTAATAGAGTAATGTGGATTTGTAATATTTCAGTTTAAATTAGAAATTTCAAACACGAAACAGGAAAAAGTTTTACATTATGTTTAATGCTTAGGTACATCTAAAGAATATACTGAAGATCAAAGGAAAAATCGACTTATGACTAATCTCTTTGCTATCAAGACACAATTAATATATTTGGAACACGACTGTTGACTACGTCTTCGGAACACACCCTTTAGTAACTAATCTGGTAACTTTTAGTGGTGTGGGTAAGGCTTTTTAAATTACTCCTCCTGGTTTTTAAATGAACTTTAGATGGATTTAAAAGTCAAAAATCTAAAAAATTTTCTTCCGATGAGATACGTATTTTCTTAAAGAATGCAATCAATGATTAAGGTAACAATTACTTTATTAATGTGACAAAAATTTCATTCCGTTATTTTTAGTTTCAAATAAAATATTTGTTCAATGTTCTTTTTTAGTATATTATTATTATGATATAAACAGAGTTGTAGAAAAAGTATAGTGTTTCACTCGTCGGAAACACCTTTTTTAACATTACCAGCCTCGGCAGGTAAACTGTTCTACTCGTTTCAAAAAATGTTACTTTCGTCTCGTAAAACAATATACTACTTTAACTTCCATTTTGCGAACTGCATTATAAATCACAAAACAGTCTAACCTATAGAAGTGAAAGTCCAATAGGATTACCTAGAATGAAAAAATGAGGTGTCAAACCCATCCACTGAAGCGCTAGTTGCAATTGAGTTGTCGAAATAGGCAAGGCAGCTGAGGCCGAAAAACAGACTAAGGGAAGAAGAACTTCAGCGATCGCAGTGGATGGGTTCAGAACTATTTCATTGTGCTTTTTTTAATGGAAGTTTGTTTTTTGAATGACTAATGCCCGATTTCATTAACCATTTCCTAGTCAGGTAATACCTAAAACGAATTTAGGAATTCCTAAATGCAATTTACATTTTACCACGCGCTAAGTAATGCCTAAGAGTGATAATATTACGTATTTCCCATCACTTTTTGATCAATCCTGAAAGGATTGTAGGAACAGCTTTGCGAGTGAGGCCCCTTTTGGTCCCAATAACAATATATTGTGGTTCAAAATATCTGTTGCAAACTTTGTAGGATCTATAAATCTGTTCAGCGCTCAATTCCTTTAGTTTTTGATTGCGAATAAAGGAGACCCATTCATTCATCAATAAAGGGTCATGTTTGGGAAACCTATGTCGTTTTGATGTAATGTCTGTAAACCCAGGAACACAACACTTCACACCAACCATTATAAATATTATGAATTATCACACTTACAGAACCCAATTACAAATAACAGCAAATGGCAAAAGGGAACAATCTATGAAGGATACAATGACAATGGTGACAACCAGAGATAAGGAAGGTTAGTGACAACAACTATATGACAGCTTTGATGAATTTAAAAATCTTTTCTTCTTTTCGTGCTAAAGGCCTTAGCTACCAGGCCTGTTTCGTCAACTCTATTGCAACTAGCGCTTCAGGTGGATGGGTTTGGAACCTCATTTTTGTATTCAAGGTCATCCTATAAACTTTCACTTCTATAGGTTAGACTGTTTTGTGTTATAAATGTCAATAATTTTGACAATATCTTCAAGCATACTTTTGAAACTTTTAATACTTAAAATTTTTTCAATCTTGACAAAATGTCTCTATCTCGAGATAGATTTATTACATAAATGTCCACACAGTGACATTCTTTGTTTAATCCGTTAACTTCTGAAACATAAATAAACCGTCTTATATATCTAAAACTGATATTTATCGGCCGACTAGGTACTGTTAGCGGTATTTCAAATAGCAACAAATCGGCCGTTGATATTTAATGGTTCACCGTGATTAATTAGGTACAATTTACTAAGCAAAAAGTAATTACGATGGATTTTTCTAAGAACGTAACGAACCTTCTTGGTAAAAGTCAAGCCGACGGTTGGACGGTGTTGTTTTTTTTCTACTTCCATTAAGTAAGTCTTTGCGGTTGTGTCGTTTGTCGTTCGAGATAAAAGAAAGAAAAATACGCGTATAAAAATAATTTGAATGTTCTTATGGACATACGAACACTCTAGAGACCTTGATACATATTTTCCATTCTGATTAGACTGTCGCTAGTGGGATAGTAACAGGTATTCTAAAATATTTCGTTTTGACTTAATCTAAACATGATTAAATTTAAGACCAAAACCCTACAACAGGAAGTCGTTAATCCTAGAACATAATGTCTTGTCGTCCAATAGTGTCATTATTTTACAACTGAAATGTTTGGCTGGTAAAATAATATACACTCACCGGCAAAAAAACTCGGCCAGCTAAAATTTTGCTGAAGTTCGTTGTCCAATAACTTTCGTAATTTTTCATCGATTTTAATTGTTTATACGCCAAATTTTAGATAAATTCTTTGGTATTAAAGCAAATTCCACAAAAGTTTTCCAAAAATGTTGATAGCTTATTTATACAGGGTGAAAGAAAACCATGTATTTGTAGTCCTCCTTCTTAACACTCGGTGGAACAGTAAATTTGTGAACTTTACGCTTAGTTTATTGCAAAGACCATTCTTTTCGCCATCTTTCAGTTTTTATTTCACCTTGATATTTTGATTTCTTATGAAGATTCACATATTCAAATAAAAGTTCAGTTGTCATATTCTAAAAACAATTCTTACCATTATGTCATTGATTTTAATTTTGAGGTTAAGTGTAAAATAACATTACGTAAAACAGCAGAATACGTCACCGATTATGACGTAACGACAAAGGATGATTGAACAAAGTTTACACTGGTCTATCTTCGTGCCTATCTAATCATTACAAACGTCTATCTGAGGGCATAATTAAAAAATCGTAAATTTTCTACACTTTAGAGATGTTATCTATGTGTACGTGACGAGAGAGATCATGCCTGCCTGCCTGGTTCGATCTCATTGACAAACATGCCAACTTTACACGTCCACGCAACATAACACAGAGCGAATCGAGTTGGTTGCTTCTCGTCTACAGGAGATAAGGAAAGCACGATTCTACGTGTTTTCCAAACGTCAACAAGACATGGATCGTCATTTATAAGAAGATCTACACGTTGCTGATGCGATTGTGACAGTGTGGGAGATTTTACAATTCGCGTTTAATATACTTTTTGTTTTATAGAAAGTTTCCCCAGTTTACAAAAAAAATATATATATTTGTTGATGTTTAAAAGATATATGACTCGGTTGACATCCCAAGTTTTAAAAGACAAGGTGTGGATCGTGGATCTCAAAACTCGAGTAATAATGATAAAGAAACATTAACACACTAAATTCAAAGTGAAATTTTTGGAGTTATAGTACATTCAATAGTCTTCTTGGTGTGCGTCATCGTTTGTGACGTATATCAGGGTTTTGGGTATTTCGTTTATTTTATTTGCTATTTTGACATATAGCTAACCTTCAATTTGATAAATAAAATCATCAGGATCGTATTCAACCAAATTCGAAAAGGCTATGAAATTAATAATTACCAGCTTCTTTTTCTAACTGAAAATACTTGAGAACTTTCAAAATGCTGATGTTTTTTCCATGTATCTAAGAACAATTTTGAATAATTTTGAATTATTTAAATAAATTTAAAAATAAGATTAAATAATTAATAAATAAATTAAATAATTAATAAATAATAATTCATAAATAATAATTGACCGTAAAAAACAAAGTACAGACCTGACGAGAACTGTCAGTGAGACATTAGAAAAAGACGTAAGACACATTGCCGCTAGGAAAGGTACGTCTGCATCCTATTTTGAATGGTGTAATTCCTCCCGATTGATAGGTCGCGCTTGCACGTATTCTAAACATCAACGAATCAAATTTTTTAAGTAAAAGATTAGGGTTAACGTTTGAGCTCTACCTATACTCTTCGGTAGTTGGGCAGCACTGAAATACTTGGCAAGCTACCAGGAGCCCAATTCTTGAAAGCTGGGGAAAAGAACAACCGAGAGAAAGTCGTGGTTCTATCGGGAGTGGATAAATTGTATTCTTGAACGTTATTATATCGAACGTCTATGCTTCTATGCTTCTACTTGAAGAGATCAGCCAGGGAATCCGGAATAATTTGACAGATTTGTGAATTTATTTGACGTTGTGGACCATTATCATCACTTTTTTTTACTCTTTAATCTTCAATTCATGTATCATGGAGACTAGCCTCCATGCCTTCATGTAAATTGAAAAATCAATCAATCATTGACACTTTTGATGGATTTCTTCAACTTCTAATGTAATTTCAATTTTTTAGTGTAAATTATTAATATGGTTGACAAATGATTCTACTTCAATTTTTGCTTTTCATATGGTCTTTAAGGCGTTTGCACACCGGCGTACTGAACGTCCTGCAATACCCCTCGTCATCTCAGTGTGCTTGTTGTTGCTGGTGTTTTGTGCGTTTGTACTATGGAAGCGTTGTTGGAGGAAGTTCGTGATCATCCTGTAATCTGGGACACAACCCTAGAAATATACAGGGACCAGGTTATGAAGAACGCAGCATGGGAGGAGATTGCTGCAAATCATCAGAAATTTAGTAAGTTGTCATTTACTGTAATGTAATAACACCAAGGAACTGACGGAAAAGACATTTTTGCACTGACTGATCCTCATGAGCGAATAAGTGGACATTTGGTACGTTCCTGGGCGGTGTGGAAGAGGCGCGTACCGGACGTCCGAAACGTTCCAAACGTCCAGGACGTTCAGTACGCCGGTGTGCAAAGGCATTTTTACTGGTCTTCGTTCATCCAGACGTTGTAAATGTCCCCACCATTGTAGTTGTCTTAAATTCCAAGGTTGATTGTATACCCAGGTCTTTTCTGATATCTATGTTTTTCATTCTATCCTCTTTAGTTACACCTCTTATAATCTTCTTAAATATTTAATCTTTGTCGCCTATATTTTACTTTTTTGTTGTCCTGTTAACACCCATGTTTCGCATCCATATGTGAGTATTGGTCGATATATTGTTTTAAATACTTTTAATTTCGTTTCTTCAGATATTTATTTTTTGTTGATAAACTTGGTATTCATGGCATAGTATAGTTTGTTAGTTTTAACTATTCTATTATTAATATCTGCTTCCTGTGTTCCGTTTTCGTCTACTATTGTTCCAAGGTAGGTACTGAAAATATTTAACTTGCTCTATTTTGTTTGTATCTATTCTCACATTTATTTCCTCTTCGTCGTCTCCAATGAACATAACTTTTGTTTATTTCCATTCTCATGTCTACCATTGCTACATTCCACACATTTATGTTTTCATGTAGCTTTTTTTCATTTTTTGCTATTAATTTGACATCGTCTGCAAATGCTCCTTCACTGATGTCTACCCTGCACTATTGCGAATGTCCCACAAACACTTTTTTGTACAACTGTCATTAAAAGTGACACTTTTAATGATAGCAAACAATGTTAAAAACGATTGTTTACATAGCAGCGTGTTAAAAATACTTTTAACACTAGTGTTAAAAATATTTTTAGCACGCTGCTATGTAAACGTCTGCCATTCACAACAATCTTTTGATTATTTGAATACTAAAATGCATTTTGAATTTATTGTCATTGCAAATTCGCTCGTTTCATTATCAAAATAGGGAAGTTGTACAAAAAACATTGTATGGTATTTGTGTTAAAAGTGATTTTATTTTGTTCGTGAAATTGTTCAATTCGCTCCGCTCATTTCACAAACGTTTTCACTCACAAAATAAAACCTCACTTTTAACACTCATATCATAAATAACTATTTTACTTAGTTTTGTGCATTTCTTTATTATCTCATCCATGTAAATAATAAATAACAAAGGGCTTAGGCTCCCTCCTTGTCTTAGTCCCATATTTGTAGGGAAATTTTCTGTTATATTGTTATTTCTTATAACTACGTTATCATTTTCCTCATAGATGTTCTGTATTATTCTTTTCATCTTTGTATTCAATCCCCTTTCTGCAATACCTTACAAAACAAGCTAATATGTCATCTACAAAGACTGTATAAAATCAAATTCTTTAACATAACATCAGTGAATATAGAAGAACGTATAGTACGAGACTACATGATCAAACTAGTTTTAAATGGAAAAACTAACTTGGACTCAAACAAAAACAGAAATTCTTAAATAAAAACTTATATTCATCACAGCTCTTAACGACAAATTAAAAGACAAATAGCAAGAAAAAGTTTTTATATTTGGTCGAGCAGCTCTAAACTATTTCTCACTTTCTCCAAAGTAATCTTTCAATGCGATTAATCTTTTACCCAACAACAACAACAATGTCTAGAACAGCCTCAATCTAGTTCTTCATAATTTAACCAGCTTTCAAATATTATATTCATAACATTGCACAAAACAAAAAACAACTCCAATAGAAAAAATTGCATACAAATATATTTTAATTAAATTCTATCAATACGTTTTCTAGAGATGTGAATTACAATCAGTATCAATCAAAAGCATTCAACGGCAATTAATTTATAAGACTTACTTGCAATTTTACACTCGCTCTTTCCATCTAATTACATTCATTTGATTATTATTTGCCTATAATAATATAGTATGTATTCAAAAACGCATCTCTAGTATTGTCAGTATATTTGTTTATAGCACGTGTAGTTATTTCATTAATTTAAAAAAAATTGTCTTGGTTGTTGTATAATATCAAATGTAATGTATATGTGGATTTTAACAAAAAAAAACTGATCCTTGATTTCTCCACGCTAATACCTTTTCCGAAATACATTCTAGATCTGCAAAAATGGGAAGTTTAAATAGAGAAGTTTAAATTTACCCACAAAACGTTGGAATAGTAATGGCTTCTGTTTAAGACACTATACTATGCTCCTAAACAGTCCTTAGTTCACTTAAAACATGTTTCATCGATCTTTGAACGTTCTCTTGATCAACTTCCCCAATTTTCCTTAAAAAATCTCCTCACACATTTTGTCCCTTCCAAACCAAACTTTATTAAAATTCTTCTTAGTCGAGTCAAAGGGACTTCAATTACTTGTCCTATCTTTCCTTGAACGTTTTCTTGGTACACTTCCCCAATTTTTCTTGCTGACAACTGCTGTTCACCTTGGGCCCACCAAACTCGACTAATATTCTTCAGTAACGAGCTAAAGATACTTCATTCACTTGTCCGATTTTTTCTTGAACGTTTTCTTGGTACACTCCCGCAATTTTCCCCAAAAAATTACTTGCCCAAAACTGCTGGTCTAACCTTGACCAAAATTTTTCTTGCTTCAGTGTAAAAGACTCCAATAGCTTGTGCATTCTTTCTTTGAACGTTTTCTTAATCGACTTCCCCAATTTTCCTGAAAAATTCTCTTAGAGGCAACTGCTGCTCATCTTCTGTCTACCAGTTCAAGTGACTCCATTTGCTTGTCCTATTTTTCCTTAAACGTTTTCTTGGTCCACTCATCCAATTTTCCTAAGAAAATTCCTTGCGCATAACTGCTGGTCTTCTGAAGCCTTCTAACCTTGATCAAAAATTTTTCTTGATTGTGTTTAAGAGACTCCAATAGCTTGTGCGTTCTTTCTTTGGGCGTTTTCTTAATCGGCTTTCCCAGTTTTCCTGAAAAATTATTTTATTGGCAACTGCTGGTCTTTTTGAGCCCTCTAACCTTGACCAACATTTCTCTTGATTGAGCTTAAGAGACTCCAATAGCTTGTGCGTTCTTCCTTTGAACGTTTTCTTAATCGACTTCCCCAATTTTCCTGAAAAAATCTCCTACTGGCAACTGCTGCTCATCTTGTGTTTACCAACCTCGACTAAAATTCTTCAGTGACGAATTTAAGAGACTCCAATTATTTAGCCTATCCTTCCTTGAACTTTTTCTTGGTCCACTTCCCAATTCTTGTAAAAAAATCCCTTGCCCAAAATTGCTGGTCTTCTGAGCCTTTTATCCTTGACCAACACTTTTCTTGATTGAGTTCAAGAGACTTCAACAGCTTGTCCATTCATTCTTTGAACGTTTTTTTAATCGACTTTCCCAATTTTCCTACAAAAATCTATTGAGACTCACCTGTATCAACTTTCTTTAAAGCTTGGCCATGATGCAGCTCATTCTGAGCCTTCCAAGCTTGAGCCAAATTCTTCTTGGTCAATTTTAAGTCAACTTCAAGTCGAATTTAAAGGATTCCAATCAATCTCGAGTATTTCTGGCATAAAAGCATGAAGTAAAATCTGGCCAAAATAATATTTATTCCTGTAAAAAAGCAGCATTCACAGTTTCTTTCCAAACTCTGCCAAGAAAATGTTTTGAAACTCTATCCTCTCAAATCGCATTTCTGACTGAAACCTTGTCATCAAATTTTGTTTCTTCTAGTCAGAAACCTTAGGTATTTATTCTCACTAAATATGATTCATGCTGCAGTAGTGTCAGCAAAAATCCACCACCATGTAGTTAGTACCTTTATAGGAGCACATAAAATCTAATCCGAAAAGTTTCGATACACATTATAAAACAACCTTTGTACATGTAACAGTTGATAATAACAAACATTTAACGTGTCGTTTACCTTTCTTTGGTTTCTTAAATTGGAGGCGAAACCACTATCCGCGAGCTAACCTTGGTCAATTTTAGGCCAATACTTCGTCATCTAAATAAAACTGACCAATGTTAACAACATGTTTACCATAAAGATTATTTGGGAGCGTTTGAAAAGTTATGAAGAGATGTTTGAGAGACTTGCAATGCTGGTTGTACTACATCAAAGATCTAGAATGCGAGTTGGTGCTGGCGACTAAGGCGCGGGCTGCTAACAGACAGAAAAGTGGAATAATATATTGAAGGAGAGGGAAATGAGACTTTATTGGTTGGAAATTTGGAAACAGAAAATCTACAAAGAGTTAATTACTAGAAGAGACAATATCACTTGCAGGAGGGTTTCGGCGTATTTGTGCTTCTTCAGTACAAGGTAGATATACGTCTAGACATTCACTGACAGCCAGGCTCTACTTAAAGCTATCAGCAATCCAACAACTAGGTCTAAGCTGGTAAAAAACTGTAAAGAATCCCTTAACATGCTGGCAAGAGACAACAAAGTGACTTTAATATGGGTGCTGGCACATGAGGGGATTGCAGGGAATGAAAGGGCAGACCAGTTAGCTAAAGAAGGTTCTAAAAGAGCCTTCACAGGTCCGGAACCGTTTTGTGGGATTACATAAGAGGGGAAGTCGGGAATTGTCTAGTTAAGGAACACCAACTCAAACGGAGGCTGACACAAGGGCACAAGGCTGCTAAAGAGAAATTTGAAGGCAGTTACCGACCTGGTGACTGGACACTGTACCCTGAGGAAGCATCTGCACAGTATGGGCAAAGTTAGTGAACCTAAGTGCAGAAAATGTGAACTCTACTATGAAACACCTACTCACATACTCTGCTTTTGTGAGAACTTACAAGGACTCAGACGGAAGTACTTTGGAGTGGAAATAATACCACCATCACAACTACTGGAGATCTCTCCAGATAAACTGATGGCCTATATAGAAGACACGAAGCTTCTGGAATGGAAGTAGGTGGATAACATGGACAATATTACAAAGATTCAGCTCAAGTGCCTGGGCTGTTGAGCACAACTCAAACGTATGAATGAATGAATACGTCTAGAAGTTCTAAGAAGCAATAACTACTTCTATAAATTTAACTATCGTAAATACAATTTATCCTCAACAGCCAGGGCAATTTACAGCTATTGGA
>CAJUYI010005543.1:0-15511 GCA_910591695.1 Galerucella pusilla
TTTCTTTTATTTGACAGAAAAACTACGAAATCGATCCAAGAGACATCCACATAATCGGTCATTCCCTAGGAGCCCACACCGCTGGTTACGCAGGAGCCTTGGTCTCTGGATTAGGTAGAATAACGGGATTAGATCCAGCAGAACCCTATTTTCAGGGAATGCCAGCACATGTAAGACTTGATCCAACCGATGCCGAGCTAGTGGACGTCATCCACACAGATGGTAAAGGTATCTTCTTTTTGGGTAAGTAAAATAAGGAGAAAAATGTTATTTAAATACAAATATTGTTTTTACTGGATTCTTTTTTCAGGATATGGTATGTCCCAACCGTGCGGACACTTGGATTTTTATCCCAACGATGGTAAAGAGCAACCTGGCTGTGATATAACTCAAACACCACTGGTTCCCTTAACGCTTATAAGGTACTGTAATGTTTAGTTTGCGCGGTATAGTTCATAGTTATCATTGTGTCTAAATTATCCCACTGAGCATCCATTACTGGAGCTCCGAAAGGAAGGACATCAGAAAGAAGCTTAGAGTGAATATTCTATGCGAAGGACCACAGGATTACAGGAACCTAACCCGGGCTCTGAACAAGGAAAGGAAGAAAGTGGAATAATACCCGTAGACGACAAAGGAGAGAATAAAGGAAGAATTGTCATTCGGGGATGTCAACAAACTAAAAGAGGGAGTCGAGAAGAAACGAGTCTGAATCGTCAAAATAACTCGAATCCATTCCAGGTACTGCGAAAATTACTGTTGGAGCTGGACGTAAAGAAAAAGGGGAGATCAGGAAGATCCAACATATACAACATGCGATGATAAGATGGGAAGGCTCGATACCTCGAAAGAAATGAGTCGGAATTTAAACTTGGGACATTTATAAAGGTCGTCTTTAGTCGCAGATCGTTGTCTAGAGACAGCTCAGAATACACACAACAGAAGAGAAGGAACAAGAAAGAAGACCGCTGAAGATAAAACCGCCGTGGTTACACGACAAGAAGACCGCTCGGTCCCTGCCATCAGTCATTTTGAGCAAGATAGAGGTCGACTCGAAAAATACGAACGACGATAATAAGGCCCCATCGGAAGAGATGGGGGCAGTGAGAGGTTTTTCTCAGGCTGCATCGCTACTAGAAGAGTGCATCCTGGGAGAGATAGGTTCAGTACAAAATGTCCTAAAACTAACTGTTTCTACACTCAAAATGTGTTTGAATATTTATATGCACATTATGTAAACTATTTATTGTATATCACTATGCACAGCAGCTCTGTCTATTCAAAGATGCTAGGATAAGGTGCTTCCAAAACAGTTGCACCGTGTGCGATTTGTTTAAGACACATCTGACGAACTTGTGTCGTATAATGTACTACTATATATTATGCTAAGAAAAGTTTTACCGAAGGTATTTTCTTTCTACAGGGATGGTCTTGAAGAAGCTTCAAGAGTACTAGTAGCTTGCAATCATGTTAGAGCGATTAAATTGTTTATTGACAGTATATCCACGAAGTGTCCCTATATCGGTAACGTACGTACAATCATAAAATCTTCGAAGAAACAATTTTGTTTTATTTTTCAGGTCATCAGTGTAAATCTTTCAACCAGTTCAAAGAAGGCAGATGCTTTATTTGTAAATCGGGTTCGAATTGCGCTATCATGGGATACCATGCCGATACCACTCCGGGATTTCTGGAAAACAACGAAGTCCAACCACAGTCGTCGAAGCTACAGGAAACCGTAGGAAGTAAATATTTCCTAACGACTGGCAGAGAATATCCCTATTGTCGTAAGTAGTTCGTAAATTCCATTTATTAACTCTGTCCTCTTCCACAATGTTCCATGTATTTTTTTTTCGGGCCGAGATGGGAAACTCTTGTTTGACTGGGTCCTTAACCAGAACCCAGACAGTATTGCACTCATCCCCACGAGAATGCCTACCAAAAAAAACCCACCACAAACTCACCGTTACTCCCGCCTTGGAATCACTACCCTAGCATACTTCAAGACGGGCGGCGGTCCCTCACACACTCTCCGTCATCTTCTCCCTTCTATCACTCCATGTATAACATGTATTTTTTACAGTACAACTATGAAAGCCCCGGGCTAGAGCACTGTCCTTCAGGGAGTGCAATTCGGCACCAATTAAAAGATCTTGGACGCAATAAGGGTTGAAATTTTTTTTTGCAGCTCTTAATATAACGATGATGGCGGTGGTAACTGAGTTATGGGAAAACAGGAACGGTACAATTTAACCGGAAGAAAACTGCAACAAAAAAACTTGAAAGTTTGCTTGAATTTGATGTTGTTTTCAGATCGAATGTATCGCATCACTACCGAGTTGGCGCATCCACCTTTCGCAGAAAACTGGGTCCAAGGTCATTTAAGAGCGTCCATCTACAGCCCGTCCGGTGTTTTGCACGCGGAGCTAACTCCATCTGGTGATATGAAACTGGAACACGGCGCTACGTATACTACAGTCGTTTCTCATCCCATAGATCTAGGTGGGAATGTTAGAAAAGTGGAACTGAATTGGGAATACGATATGAACGTTTTGGAACCCAGAACTTTATGTTTGTTCTGGTGCAATGATCATTTGTACGTCAAGAATGTTTTGGTGGAGGAAATGGAGATGCCTGGCAGAGGGTAAGTAGGATAATGAGTATTTTAAAAGGATTGTATCCTGTGATTCTATCCAGCATGCTCACCTTATATTGAATTTTTTTTTCAGTAAACGAGATGCTCAATTTTCTAGTAGATTGTGTTCCAAAGGCAAAAAGGACTATGCTGATATCGCAAATAGAGGCAAAGGTGTTTTTGTGGATTCGTGTGTTACAGATAAATTTTCGAAAAGCTAGCAGATGATTTTGATTGTATGGCATTACGATTAGTATTGAAAGTTATTTCGATACGATGTGCTTGGATAATTTTTGATTCCTGTCATATATTAACTTTGACAGAGGTTTTATTTGCTTTGATGATTTTCTTGTGATTATAAAGAGTGTTTCATATTATAAAAGGGAAATACTCTTTCTTGAATGGTGAATAGAGGTCACCGAAGCGGTTCTTTAAGAAGAATCCATCACCACCATACCAAATTGAACCACTTACCAATAACAATGAAAATCCAAGTCCAAAAAAATTGGACCCAGGCTTTGTGTTATTGGTGTGAGGTTTAATTGGACTGTGAATGAGAAACTTCTGTTCCAATATCATAAATATATAAGGGGTGCTACGATAAGTTTAGGTATGACTATGCAAAGAAATGAGCAGAATCGACATGAACAATCTTTTTTATCTAGCCACCAGCCTAAGGTGCTATCACCATGGTTATTTTTTTGACATAACTGTCAATATACAGTCCACTTATTTTTGTATTGTCACGATAAATAAAGTCAATAGAAAAAGCTATTAACCCTTTAATGCATTAATTTTTTTTAATTAAAATTATGAAAGAGGATGTTATTGGGTTAAAATAATATACATTCGACATTAGAACAGTATTTTGAAAAAAAGAAATTTCTAAATGAAAAAAATAACATAGGTACGCCTTTAGGCGGACCTGTGCATTTTCACCATAAATTAATTAAAGTAAAAAAAATGTTCGCCTTTAGGCGGAGCTGTGCATTAGAGGGTTAAAATAAGCTGTTTTCTTTAACTAACCAAAGGATAATTATTCTAATCAAAGAGAAGAATCATATCCACACATTTTTTGGTCCTTCGAGCCGGATTTCCATTCCATAATCAATTTGAGGACCGTGACGGATGTCAAGCCTTCCAGTTTACCTAGTTGAATCCATATTACAAGAAGCATTGTGCCGCAATCTTTTTATGAAATCTGGAGGACAAATTGACAAAGACAAGGTACCTAACCTAATCTAACCTAACCTAACTTTCAATTAGCATCGCATCCATCTGAACCATTCCGAGCTGTTTTCTGGTCATTTCCGCGAAACGGCTAATCAAGCCATTTTTTAACGTGTTTAAGTGATTTTAACCGCTATATCGATCCTTCAGATACGCTATAAGTGTAACAATTTGACCTACCGTGGGTGTAACACTTTTATTTCTCAACTAATCCGTATCGTTATCCCTCAAACATGCCTAAATCAAAAAGGGGTAACCATCAAGATGACAGTAGTCAAAAAATTGACATTTATAATGATCTCGTAGCTCGTCGCGACGCTGTCACTAACGAAATAAATAGATTTCAAACCTTTTTGGAATTGAAATGCAATGATTTAAATAATCCTATTTTGTTGATAGACCTGACCACTCGATTAAATAGGATTGAACCTTTGATTGATGAATTTAAGCATGTCCAAATTCAAATTAAGAAACTCTGTTTAGATAATGAATATGAAGAAATAAAAGATCAGGATCGAGAATACGAATCATTTGAAAATTTATATTTCACGAATATCTCAAATGCAAAATTGACTATAAACAAAATTAATGCCGCTCAGGCTACCCCAAGTGCACTCTCTACTGGCTCTTCAGTGCAAGTTGCACTGCCATCGGCACATGGTCAGTACGGTTCACGTCTCCCCCCTATACCACTACCTAATTTCAGCGGATCCTATGATACTTGGACCAATTTTAAAGATACCTTCATCACGCTCATTGAGAATAACTCTCAACTCAATAGAATTGAAAAATTCTATTATCTACGATCCAGTTTACAGGGAGAAGCTGCTCAAATAATCAACTCTTTAGCCACAACCGAGAATAACTATGCTACTGCTTGGTCCCTTCTGCAGGAAAGATACGAAAACAAAAAGGCAATCGTGCACTCGCACATCAAAGGTATTTTTGAACTCAACCAAGTGAAAGATGATTCTCATCTCAGTTTAAGAAAACTTCTGGACAGTTTTCAAAATCATTTTAAATCTTTACAGAACTTAAATGAACCTGTAGACCAATGGAGCAGCATTTTAATTTATTTACTCACCTCAAAATTGGACTATAATAGTCGTAAAGAATGGGAATATTTCTCAAGAAATATTGATAATCCTTCAACTCAAGATTTTATAACTTTTTTATCTCAACGTTGTCGCTTTTTGGAATCTCTTGACTTCAAATTGAATACTAAAAAACCTTTTGTATCTGATAAACCTCAAAAATACGAACGTAAAACATTACTTTCCCATAACAACAACACTATTTCATGCCCACTATGCAAAGACAGTCATTTTATATATTCATGCCGAAAATTTATTGACTTACCTATAAGTAATAGGTTTTCGGAGGCAAAACGTGCGAACTTATGCACCAATTGTCTGCGTCCAGGACACCGCCAAAGTGATTGCAAGTCTACTTATACTTGCAAGACCTGTCAAAACAAGCATCATTCATTGCTACACATGCAACCAAATCATATGAAACCTCTCAATCGACCATGCCATGATAACACCCAACCTAACGCTCATACTAATAGCACCACCCATTCACGATTCTCCATTTCAAACAATCCAACTACCTCTCAATCACACGAGAATCTTCGAATTCTACCCAATGTGAACAATGTAAATATTGAAGATAACCACTCTCAAAATTTATATTGTTCTAATGCAAACCAAAACTCATTTGTCTTACTCTCTACCGCATTTATTGAGGTATTTGACAAAAACCATCAGCCCATAGTATGTAAGGCCATACTTGACAATGGAAGTCAATCCAATTTTGTCACTCAGAATTTATTTGAAAGGTTAAACTTACCTTTTGAGCCTATTAAAATGTCCGTTTCAGGAATTAGCGAAAAGTGCACCAATATTTCTAAACGAACTCAACTCAAAATAAAATCAACTCATGATAATTTTTCTATGAAAATACCAGCCTTGGTGATAAGTAAAATAACCGAAAAAATACCTCCCTTCTCTATAAACATCACAAATTTAAATATACCAACAAATATTCACCTAGCCGACCCTGAGTTTCTCAAACCTGCCGATATAGATATACTTCTAGGCGCAGGCGTTTTTTACAACCTCCTTAATGCTAACCAAATTAAATTGGGCAAAAATAATCCTATCTTACAAGACACCAAACTAGGGTGGGTAGTAAGTGGCCCAGTTGATTTACTGACAACAAATAATCAACACACAAACTCCTTAAAATGTACTAACAACGATCTTCAAAATAGTTTGCAGCTTTTTTGGAACTGCGAAGAAACCACCGAACAAATATCTAAAAATAAATATTCCCAAGAAGAAATCGACTGTGAAAACCATTTCAAAGCCTCTACACATCGAGATTCCTCTGGAAGATTTATTGTAAGCCTTCCCCTCAGGCCCAATGTTTCTCAGCTTGGAGACTCTTTCCAAACCGCCTTGAAACGTTTTCTTGCAATTGAGCAAAAACTGAATAAGAATCCTAATATAAAAAAATCCTACTGCGACTTTATCTCAGAATATAAAAGCCTTGGACATATGTCTGAAATAAACCCAGATATCTCCAGCCATTACTCAGTATATCCCTCTTATTATCTTCCACACCATTGTGTGGAAAAGAGTGATAGCCTAACTACTCGCCTCAGAGTCGTCTTCGACGGATCTGCTACGTCGTCTTCAGGAGTATCTATCAATGACTGCCTAAAAGTCGGACCTACTGTCCAAAACGATTTATTTACCGTAATATTGCGTTTTCGACATCATAATTTTGTATTAACAGGGGACATTGCAAAAATGTATCGCCAATTTTTGATCGAACCTCAGCAACGTTGCCTCCAACGAATTCTGTGGCGTGACAACTTTCAAGACAAAATTGGACATTTTGAATTGAACACAGTCACTTATGGAATGGCAAGCAGTGCTTTTTTAGCCACGCGTTGTCTGAACCAAATCTCAGAAGACACCTTGGACTCTTATCCCACAGAAAGTAAAATCATAAGAAATGATGTCTATGTCGATGACGTCATCACCGGTGCATCTACTGAAGAAGCTCTTTTAAATATTCGCAAAAATCTTATAAAGATATTTGAAACATACGGACTTGAATTAAGAAAATTTTCTTCCAATAGCCAATCTGTAATATCTGACATAACCGAGCCCTTTACTTAATCTAAATCCTTAACACTTGATGAATCTCATCACCATAAAACCCTGGGCATATCTTGGAATTCCGAACAAGATATTTTCATCTACAACTCTAACATCGATCTTAACTCTACACCTGTAACTAAACGTGTCATATTATCACTTATTTCACAGATTTTCGACCCTCTTGGCCTTCTAGGACCTATGGTTTTACAAGTCAAAATCCTTTTACAGAAATTATGGTTACTTAAAATCGCTTGGGATGATCCTGTACCCACAGACATTTTCCGAGTATGGAAAAACTTTACCCATCACTTATCCTTAGTTGATTATTTCAAAATTCCCCGCCAAGTCACAATTAAAACATTTGTTGCTTTTGAACTTCACGGATTCAGTGACTCTTCCATTAATGCTTTTGGAGCCTGCATATATTCACGTTCTATAGATTCTTATGGCAATATTTCTGTTCATCTACTAACTGCTAAGAGCCGCGTAGCTCCTTTAAAAGCCGTAAGTTTACCACGTCTTGAACTATGTGGTGCCCTAGTCCTATCTCGATTAATGAATAAAGTCATAAAAGCTTCAACTTGTCAACCAAACAAGGTGTACTATTACACTGATTCTACTATTGTTCTCTGTTGGCTTTCTTTAGAGCCTAGACAATTGAAATCATACGTCTGTAATAGAATTTCAGAAATCCAGCAAATTACTGATCCGAATACATGGTATCACATTTCGTCTGCTGAAAATCCAGCGGATATTATATCTCGGGGCATGAGTCCTCAGGACCTCAAAACCTGCTCTATGTGGTGGCATGGTCCAGCCTTTTTATCCAAGCCAAAGGAATTTTGGCCCAATAATACTCATATCTCTAATTACAAACGTAAAAAACTAGATTCTGAAACCCTAGAATTGAACCCTAAATCCATTTTGCTCATTTCTTCAAGATCGAATTTTTCATTATTTGAAAAATTTTCTGACTACAATAAACTGATTAATGTGACTGCTTACTGCCTACGATTCATTCAAAATTTGAAATTATCAAAACATACCCGTCAAATAGGACAATTAACACTTTTTGAACGTGAACACGCATTAACTACCCTAGTTACCATAATTCAAGGTGAAACATTTTCTAAAGATTTAGTACAATTGAAAAACAAAAATTACTTAAAGCCTCAAAGTAAATTGAAATCCTTGAACCCATTCATTGACAAAACTGGAGTTTTGCGAGTCGGTGGTAGACTCCAACATTCCAATCTTGACTATCAAGCCAAACATCCTATACTTTTACCGAAGAGTCACATTTTCACTCATTTAATCATAACTCACATACACAAAATAAACTTCCACCCCGGTATACAATCTACTCTCTCTTTTGTGAGACAAAAATTTTGGCCCATACAGGGAAAATCAGCTGTAAAATATGTTATTCATAGATGCATAACTTGCTATAAACAAAACCCTAAACCTTTGCATACTCTTATGGGAAATTTACCTGAACCAAGAATTAACCCATCAAGACCATTTCTTCACACCGGCATGGACTATGCTGGATTTTTTATGATAAAAGATTCGAAATTGCGTAACCGGAAATTCATCAAAGCGTATCTATGCATATTTGTGTGTTTGGCTACTAGAGCAGTGCATTTGGAACTGGTTACCGATTTGACTTCTCAAGGTTTCCTGGCCATGCTTAAAAGATTTGTCTCTCGCCGCGGTTTATGTCAGCACTTATATTCCGATAATGGCACCAACTTTATTGGGGCAAATAGCGAGCTACGTGAAATTTATAAACTTTGTCAATCAACTGAATTTGAAACCTATGCCAAAAATAATATGATTCAGTTTCATTTTAATCCCCCTGGTTCTCCGCATTTTGGAGGTTTGTGGGAAAGTGCGGTAAAATCCTTTAAACATCATTTACGTCGTATAGTATCTGACGAAAACCCCCTTACTTATGAAGAATTTTATACTTTTATGGTTCAGGTGGAAGCGGTGTTAAATTCTCGACCTCTCTTACCAATAACTAATGACCCTAACGACCTCGAAACCCTCACTCCTGGACACTTTCTTGTTGGCCATCCTCTTAACCTCATACCTGACATTGACATTCAAACAACACCTATGAACCACTTCACGAGATACCAGATGTTACAATCCATGGTTCAACACTTTTGGCGCAGATGGTCTACCCAGTATCTACATACACTCCACGAGCGTTCAAAATGGCGTTTCAAAACCGATATGGAAAAGCTTCAAGGATCCTTGGTTCTTTTGAAGGATGACAACAATCCACCATCTAAATGGACAACCGGAAGGATAGTGAGTCTACACCCAGGCAAGGACGGTATCACACGTGTTGTTAGTGTACGTACCTCGAACGGCAATATTTTAAAACGAAGTGTTGTCAAGGTGTGCCCTCTCCCCATATCTGATGAAGATCAAGGACTTCCATAGACTCACCTATATCACGGACATTCGCAGTCAAAAATGGACTTACTTGTGTCAGTAATGAAAATTTACATTATGTACCCAACATTTAAATTATTGAAAGATACCGCAGTACTTTCAAGGGCGGCGGTATGAACAATCTTTTTTATCTAGCCACCAGCCTAAGGTGCTATCACCATGGTTATTTTTTTGACATAACTGTCAATATACAGTCCACTTATTTTTGTATTGTCACGATAAATAAAGTCAATAGAAAAAGCTATTAAAATAAGCTGTTTTCTTTAACTAACCAAAGGATAATTATTCTAATCAAAGAGAAGAATCATATCCACACACGACAAAATACCCTGTATCTTTTGGATACAAAGATCGTGAGACCCAATAAATCGGTTACCTCTATACGCGGCTTAAGTATTTCCTTTTGCCAATGAAATACCCTGTATTGTATGAATAGATGAAAATCTTTACAAGACTTTTACTATGTTAATTTAATTTCAAATGAATATATTTAAACCAAATTGTTTTTCATTTCAATTTTATCCTCTCTTCGACGACGGACGACGGAACATTTCGTAATGTTCCCTGATGTTGTCGAAGTCTTCCTCGATGATTCTTCTCAACTGCTGGACTGTTTTTGCTCGTCTTGCCAACACTCGATCGTTCACCAGGACCCAGAGAAAAAAGTCGCAGGGTGTTAAATCGCAAGATCTCGCTGGCCATTCAATTTCCCCACGTCGTCCTATCCACGCTCCGAAGTGATCATTGAGGAATTCCCGCACAATTAAAGCGTAATGTGGGGGGCACCGTCTTGCATAAAGTGGACCAAATCTGGGTCGTCAAGAAAACATTTTTTTGTATTCTGTGTAAAAAATTTATTTAAAATCGCAAAGCGCTTTCGGCTATTAGGCCATCATCAGTGCCATACCTGCAAGTAAGCAATAATCGTTGAAAAATTTTGTTGAACTACTCTATAGATATGTGCATCTTACTTTATTACATGCCGGTCCTCAAACCATGTTAGCACATATTCGCCTGAAATATTGGCCTATAAACGCTCTTCAACAAATAAAAAAGGTTGTTAAAAATTGTGTTACATAAGGCATAAGGCAACAACTGCCCAGCAACTTATGGGTTCGCTTCCCTCTGATAGAATTTCCATCTCTCGCCCATTTTCAAAAATCGGTGTAGATTTCGGCGGTCCAATCTCATTGAAAGAGGGTAACACTCGTAAACCCGTAAGCAAGAAACGTCTTTGTGACGTTGAGTTACGTTATTTTCAAGTAACTTACAAGATGTTCTCCTTTAAATATCTAATTGACGCAACTGGTACGATTTTGTGTGACGTTTGAATTGATTATGTTTTTGGAATGTTAAATGTAAGCATATGATTCTAACGGTATCAACAAAACGTGTTAGAAACGTAGCATTCATGTTGGTTTAAAAAATGTTTCAAGTTTACATCGCCGACATGTTTTTGGGTCAACCTCTTTGTTAAAGAGAAATGAAATGTAGCACAAACGTAACATTCTTGTTAATCTAAAAAACGTTTATTTTAATTCTATCAGTTTCGTTGATGTATTAACTTGTTTGAATCACAAATATTATAAATACACCAACATTTTCAAGTGGAATTTATCTCTTGTCTAATATTTTCTTAAATATATCGTACAAGTTTTCCAACCTGACAAAACAACGATTTATTTCACTTTCATCATAGGGCAATCGCGGAACGCGCCCTTTATTGAATTCGTATCATTGCAAAATAGGCGATAGGTGAAGTGCCGCCAAACCATGTGCCAACCATAACCTATAAATTATAATACCAAAACCAAAGTATTCCAGGCCAGTGCCTGAATCTCATATTGTTCGTTTTGTGCATGTGCAATCGTTCCTTTTAAAAAATTTTGTTCAAAACACAGACCACGTTTAGAGTAGAGGAACATGAATCGTAAAGTAAGTACTAAATTCGTTAATTTACCTAATTATAAGGAAAGAATCTCCTGTTTTACCCCTACTTACTACAGTAATTAGTTTTAAGTTAGTTATAGTTTAAGGATTTTATTTAGCAAATACGTTATTATACTTAGTCCTTCTCAAGCATAACACTTTTTCGGCACATATAACACAGAACAATAAGTCAATATTTTCTTTTCATAGTTATCGATCTTTCAACAACATGTAAAATTCGAGATTAATATTTAGTAGACCCTTGTTACCTGCATGTTTTTGGAAAAATTTGCAAACTTTCCCATGTTACAAAAGTGCAGGTTACTAAAGCAAAACATTTTTCAAATTTTACTTAAAGTGTAATTCTATACACTGGAAAATCATGTAACAGGACTGGATAGTCCAATGTATTCTTCTTGTTTCTAAAACAAGATTTATTTTTCAGTATAATAAAATATCTACAAGTTGCCGGGCGGAATGGACCGGAGTTCATAAGGAGAGGCTTGGCTGCAACTTTTCAAAATAAATTGGCAATATGTACATTGTTCCTGGACGGGCCAAAAGAATAACTTCAAAATTAAAGACTGTAGGATTATCAATATTTTAAAAGGTCTTATATTGGACAATTAACATTTAATATTCACTTAATCATTGATATTCATCCTCAGATGCAGCACAACATTGCCACACTGTAAGTGATAAAGAATTTGAGATCATTACCATGGATTGATTCTGACAAGCCAACCAACGGCTCAAGCGAGCAGAGCTCCAGCAGAGGAATTGGTAAATATAAATATTTTTGAACAATATTAGTAAACATCTACAATGAATATTTTCAAAATTCTAATATTTGAATTATTTTTCAGAGGTGTGCAGCAGATGCTTTACATATCTTTCTATATGTACCTATTTATATACATAAGTAAAATAGAATATATTTTTTATTTCAATCTACAGTCTTATTATTCTGAAACAATTCAATAACTACCTATTAAGTGTTTTAGTGGGAAATCGACCAAATAAAAATAATTATACTTTCTCTTATCAAAAATTCAATAGGAATTCTTATCAATAGAAAAAACTGTTGCTACAAAGACCATTATTTCTGTCGATATGAGCTATCAATGAACTTTTTGCAAAAGCAGGTATAATTATTTTCTTGGACCGCTTTTCCACTAAAAGTAGGTCCGCTTTAGTTTCGATTTAGAAGCGTTACATAAATGTAACGCTTTAGTCATTCTGCACTAAAAAGAACATCTCAAAAACGAAACTAATATGTTATAGCTTCGAAACAAAAACGTAACTTCAGTCACATGATCGTAACGTTAAAATTACGAGGTAGCTGGAACATTCCAAGAACGGAAATAATATGTTATAGTTTTGTAACAAAAACGTTTATTTGTAAACGTAACTGGGATTTTGTCATGTTTGCGGACATTTTACGTAACTATGAACAAGAAAAAGCCGTAACAAATCTTTTTTGGATAACGTAACAATGTAACTTTCAACGTATCAGTTACGAAACTGCGATGTTTTTTTGCTTAGTGGGAGTTATTACAAAGGCGTATATTGCTTTATTTATTTGCCTAGTGACTAAAGTAATTCATCTAGAGCTCGTGTCTAGTTTATCATCGGATGCTTTCATTTCTACTCTAAAAAGGTTTATTTCCAGAAGAGGTTGACCAGAAATAATATAGGTACTCAGATAATGGAACTAATTTTCAAGGCGCGAACAACACTCTTAAAGGGATATATGTTCTTTTTAAACAAAATAGAAACAATTTTAGAGAGTTTTTTTCTACTCGGGAAATAACCTGGAAATTTATCCCACCCAACAGTCCGCACTGGGGCGGCCTCTGGGAGGCAGGCATTAAATCAACTAAATTCCACTTAAAAAGGGTCGTTGGGAATCGAGTTCTTAACTATGAACAAATGTCAACTTTGTTGTGCCAAATAGAGGCAATTCTTAACTCTAGACCCATTTCACCTATTTCATCTGATCCCAATGATATCAGCTATCTCACTCCAAGTCATTTCTTAGTTGGAGAAATTATGACTTCAGTTCCTGAACAGGACCTACTTAAAATTCCCGATAATAGACTAAAAATTTGGCAGCACTGTCAAAAAATGAAACAGCTTTTTTGGAAACGATGATCTTCTGAATTTCTCAATAGGTTACAACATCGTCCAAAATGGTTCCATGAATCCTTCAACTTAAAGAAGGACGATTTAGTATTAGTTAAAGAAGATGGAACTCCTCCATTAGCTTGGAATTCAGCGCGTGTTATTGAATTGAAACCCGGAAAAGACAAAATGGTTCGATTAGTGAAAATTCTAAGTCAAAGGGGCGAATATTATAGACCAATCGTGAAGTTATGCCCATTGCCATTCTCCTTCTCCGATAGAGACTTCTCAGCCGGTGGGAAGGATGTTGCGATCTAAATTATGCTTTTTTTTGTTACTACGCTTCGCTGCTGGTTTAACATTTTCTTGATCTTTACCACAGAGAGCTTGACAATATACAGCCCGCGAACGTAAGCGAGTTATGGCAGAAAAGCGCGCCATAGGGTAGTTATAGATATATAGTTTGAGAGTTTTATGTTTAGAACATTCTAGAACATGTGACAACAATCCTTGTCAATATTTTATATAATTAATGTAATGTCACTGTCAATGTTACGAAGCTTTTTTGTAATAAATTTATACTTTCGATAAGTGTTCAAATCATTGATAAAATACAGTCCACATTCTCAAATGTAAATAAAAGGAAACCAATCACAAAATTCTCCACCACATTACACGCTTTCGGCGGTTAAGCCATCATCAGTGCCATACTCGTCAGATATGAAACAAGAAACTTAGTCAAATGTCTACAACACATTAACGTCACTACAAAAAAAAAATTTACACAGAATACAAAAATGTTTTCTTGACTGAATACACTACATCTGCCAAGGACGGTTTGTTTATTTCATCTAAAAACATCTCTATTATGTGTGTATGTATGTATTCAATAAAATTTCACTTCTATTTTTGCAAGGTATGCATCTTTTAGAAATTAAGTTTCAACTAGGCATAGGGTGAACGTACGAGAGATGTAGACGTGAGTCAGACGATAGAGATTTTTGGAAATGGGTATTACTGGGTAATTATATAGCAACAGGGCTACGACTTAGAATGGTAGAGACTACAATAAAGCAGATAGCAGATGTCAGTTCTAAACCAGGACAGCGTGTAAAAAGGTTATTTTGAAGGGGAGTTGGCTTGACACATATCAGAAATAAGTAATCTAACAAGATGTGCACGTCTAATGGAAGACAGGGCCGCACTATGAAATGCCAGTGTCGGGGGCAAAAAAGTTTTTAGCGCCCCTAGTTTTCAAATGTTTTAAATTTTTTCAAATATTAGAAAAATGAAATAAAAAATAATTTCTATCTGTAGATGTAAGAGTTGAATAAACACCATGATTTATATTTTTTATAAATAATTGAGTGGAAAACATTAATAATAAATGCTAGAAATGCACGAACATTACAGAATTTTCAAGCTTCTATAGTTTATTTCAGAAAGGTATAGAAGTATAGAGTAATAAAACCTTATTAGATATGCAAAGGGAGCACAGAGTGACCCAACGAATATTTAAGCCACTTTCATAGTTTGGCATTGATTTCATTGTGAAATTCTTTCTTTTTATCAAGTGCAGGTAGTACCAACCGGGTTGAGGTCAATATATGGGTTTAGCCTATTGTTATCCATTCACAAACACCGAAAATAGTGTGCCAAAGGCGTGCCGATAGGATACTCGTAAAAAGGAAAGAATTTTATTTTAACAGAATAAGAATTATCCATTATGTACATAGTATCAGGTACACCTATTTTTTATTGAACTTTATATAAAAAATACATTATACAGAAATTAAATTATAAAAAATCATAATATTCTTCGTCGGTCTGATCGGACTGCTGGACTGCTTTCCGCCAGTTCTCTTGTGTCACCTCCTTAATGGCTTGATCAAACAGTAGCTTAACGTCAGGGGCTGGAATTTACTCCAGGAACCCAAGAACACAGGTTTGTGTA
>CAJUYI010005544.1:0-15508 GCA_910591695.1 Galerucella pusilla
CAGGAACCGCTACTCCGAGATCTAGAGGCTAAAAACACTTTTCAAAGTTTCTTCATTCATTTAGTAAATTTTTGCTAATAACAACAATCAACTTAGAAATAGATTGTCAGTGGTCAGATGATTTAAATAACAACTGCGTTTTTTTATGTGCCACTGATGACTCTAACATGTCGTTGCAGCGGAGACTGACGTCATTCAACCAATGGTTGGGAATAAACGATGTAAAAAACCGTGCCTTTTTTAATCTAGCATAAAATAAAACGTGAAAGCAGACGGCCATTTGTAAAGAGGTTATACTTCTGCTGCTTCGCTTTAAGTTTTTAGCCCGATCTGATTAGTAAGGCTTGGCGCAGTTACCTCCAGGGTATGGGCAGTCTTAAGGCGCGAGTGTGCTGCCTCCTAGATAATGCCGTCACTCCTAAAATTGCTATTTTAATGCTAATTTGTGGGTGGTTTTTATTCTTTGAAGTGGAATTTTTGTTTTAAGAGACAATGTCAAGAAAATATTTAGTGAAATACTGTAATTATGCCTCCAAAAACTGTATAATTAGAGGAATCTCCTTTTTCGCCTCTTAGCGGAGCTCACAACCATCTCAAAGGTGTTGCACTACTGATGAGACTCCCAATGTGGCGCCACCCATACAATTAAGGGGAGCCAGTAGTCAGTAGGTTACTGCAAGCGCCAAACGTAATGGCGTGCCCGCCCCCATGCGCACAAACTCATTTTCAATGTTTACTCCCACTACAGCACTTGCAAAACAGAGGCATACAGAGGCGCATCCTCCAATTCTCTTGTCGTTTGGCATTGTCTGAATAACTTTTGTACTACACTGACCAGCAAGTGGCTTATCATAATCCAATAGTAATTTATTTGGGAGGGTCTATACCTGCAGTATCTGTGCTTCTCTCAACTAGGATAAAAAGGTTGGAGGATCTTCCACCACTTTTCTACAATGGTGAGGTTATTCCATTTGCAGCGGAAGTAATATTTGGGGATTATCCTAGAAATGAAACTTACTTGGAAAAATTTATTCATAAGGCCATACTATCCTTGTGGACATGTCGCAGGATCTGTGGAAAAACTTGGGGCTTGGGAACCAAACAAATCTATTGGATATATGTGATGATCGTTAGACCAATGATCACATATGGAGTCATTGTCTGGCGGCAAAATCTTTACAGCGAACGGTCCAAGCAAAGCTCTCCGGTTCACAGAGACAGGCTTTTCTGGCAATTACTGGTGCTATCAGCTCCACACCGTCAGCAGCCATGGAAATCCTTCTTGACCTACCTTCTCTCCATATATTTTTGGAAAGAGAGGCTAGATGGACAACATACAGAATTGTGCATATTTCTAAATGCACAAATCAGGCTTATACAGAACGAAGCAGAATTCTATAGTGGACAGTAAACTACGATCTGCCTTATACCGTCACAATTCCAAATAGAGATGAATGGGTCCTCCGTAAGGATTAACTATTTAGAGCAGACAGCTGTTGGTACACAGACGGCTCAAAAATACCCTCGGGCTCTGGTGCAGGTGAATATGGGCGCAGACCTAGGACAGAAATTTCAATTTCAATCTCTCTAGGATCGTTTGCAACCGTATTTCAGGCGGAAATTTACGCCATTGTTTCATGTGTGGAGAGAGTGGAGCAAGCCAATCTCATACATAGAACAATAAAAATTTTCTCGGGCAGCCAAGCGACTTTGAAAGCACTTAGCTCTCACCGTGTAACGTCGAAATTGGTTTTAGACTGCCAAAAAAGACTCTCCTCAATAGGCGAGCTCAAGAAAGTATTGCTGGTCTAGATCCCTGGCCACTCTGGCATGGAAGAAAACGAGAAGGCAGACTCTCTTGCAAATGCATTGCAATTGGCATCTCAATAAGTTTTGTCAAACAAACACTAAATACCTGCACAGCAAGAAGAGCCCTAGACTTCTGGCATAATTAACCAGGATTGCTTCATTCAAAGGCTTCGAAGAATGTCTCCAAACAAATGTTAAACTATAGCAGGCATGACCTACGTTGTCTAAAAGGCCACTGTCTCTGAATCTTCATATGCTAAAGCTTGGACTGTCGGAAGATCCGACTTCCCGTCTTTCTCTGGAGGATGATGAAACAGCAGAGCATATTATTATTTGTGCCTGCTCCGCCGCGGCTCGAATCAGGTATCTGATGTTTGGCAGGGTCTCTCTCTCGCTCTCGCTCTCGGACCTGAAATATCATTCACCAAATAAACTAATCGGCTTTGTGAAGAAGCTAAATTTGTTTGGTGACATCTGAATAGGTGTGAGCCACAATGGACTCTTGGCCTTATAGGCACACTCACCACAAACCTAACATAATCTGTGCTCACCTCCCTACCTTATTAGTGCTTGTGACATGAAATAAAATAAGTAAAAACAATTCAGTTAAACAGCAAACAGGACAAGCTGAATAAAACCGGTTCACCTGGAATACTTAATCCGATTTTGACGACAACCTGTATAATAAACCAAAAGATAAATATCGCTGGTCGCGTAACTGAATCAACATAAACACTATAAATTATAAAATGATAGGGAACAAATCGGTCGTTTACCAAGAAACCAGGTACCAACCAACATCTTTTCTTCTTTTTCTTCTTCTTTTTTTTTGTTCGTGAATCCCAATAGTATTTTAGGCCCACCGTCGTACACAAATGATCGAGTTAACATCTGATAAGCGGGTTGTATGACAACATTTCATAAAGAGGGTCTCTCCTAACAATTGACATGCGCTCCAGTCCATTCGAGATTTTTAAACGATAAATTACAGAGATGGACTTATATTTGGCATTGCTGGATCGATTATTTTCATTTTATCACAACATATTATAACTTTATCCACTTTTAATTACTTCTTCAATCTTTTTTTGTATCTTCTTTGCTTATTTCCATAATAAAATGCTCTACTAAAGCTTAAAATCTCAAAGGTCAAAGTGTAATTGTCACTTTGACAGCTGCAAAAGCTACCTGCAACTCTTCCACCGACAACAAAGGGTATTTAACTTAAAATAACATTCTAAATTTTACGTTTCTGTAAAATCTGAATCCGTCCCTGTCCAAATTGTCATTTCACTTTATTGATGAACCTAAACAGATGACTCTCGATCCTATCGGAAGCCTTTTGTTTCGACAATCAATTATTTGAAAAGAGTTTTGCTGCGGTATTTTAATTTAATTAGGGTTGAGATATCGAGCCGCGCCGCATACATTTACAACCACTTGTTGGTTCGTTTTGTTACCAAACGACCGTTCAACCTAAAATGGATCTCACCATCGGATTGCATCATCGGAATATCATCATTTCTCGAACGCTTGTCACGTGTCATCTGCTACGTAATACTTCTTAGTCATAATTTGGCTGATAAGAGATCTATCGGTCGTTTTTGAAAGTAACTTGCTAAACTTTTAAATAAAAACCGAAGATAATAATAGCTTGGAATTGTATTTTTAATATTTTATCCACGTTCATGCAAAAAACAAAGTTTTATTGAACTATATTTAGTGAAAAAACTTGTTCATTATTGCACTTATCTGACATGTTGTCATCATGACATTTAAATCTACGCCATTTTTAGTCCATTTAGAGCAACATAAATAAGACATTTTTTGGTTTTTACATGCATAAAGTGTCTTTTTTCCACTCATGCAACTGATTGAATTTTTCCCTTCATGAAATAAAGCACCCCTTCATACACTTGTTGCATAAATAACTGTTAAAAATTATTTAACCTCCACTGACGTTTGTAGTGTAACATTTGACATGGTATCTAAATACATCGATAAAGAATACCCAAACGTTAATTGCTAATAATATTTCAAAACTTGAAAGAAATTTTCGAAATTTTAAACATCTGCAAAAAAATTGTTTCCTCAATTTGAACAAGCTACTTATTCCAATACAGATTATAATCAACCTTTTTCACCAGCGTCTGTTTAATCCAGGTAATTTGTTATTGTTTATAACTTGAAATTCTGCAATTTGATTTACTTTTAAATAAAACATTACTCAACAACGATATAACGTGTGTTCTGTGTATATAACTGACTACTTGTGCCATCTACAAATGAATGTCTGAACTTATGCACAAAATATATTTTTTTGTGGATTAATTTACTACCGGGTTGGTAAATCAATTATGTAATTGATTAATATGTTATTAAATCAATTATGAATTATGTAATATCAAGTATAGTTTTAATAAGTAGTATTCGCAACATACAATGCAAACGTAAAATAACAATTTTATACGTGCATCTATCGGTGAAAAGCCAGAACTACAAACTAATTAATGACTAAACATAAATATTGTTTATAGTAGATCATGGACAATTGTATAATATAAATTTAGTTACAAGATTAAGTAATTCCTTGAAATATTGAATACTACATAATTTTTAATCAATAATAAATATATTTTTAATAATTACTACTGGTTGCTTCATCTATTAACGAAAGTTGTGCTTAATGGTGTGGTATTACAGAAATTTGTTTCGTTTCAATATATTTTTGGACTAATGACCCTAACGGGGGGTTAATTCATTATGTAATAATTGTCTTTTATTATTAGCCATGTCGTATCAAATAGACTTTGTAAAAATAGCACATTAATACATCCGTAATATAACAATTTTATACCGTTGCCCCACCTATCAGTGTAAAGCCATACCACAAGATAATTAATTACTTAGCATCAATGTTGATCGCTATTAGTGGATCTTATATACTCATATAATACATAAAGCAAGTAACAAAATTAATTCAACTTCCGAAATAATTCATAATACACTATTTTTAGTTAAATAATCAGATTTAACATTTTTTTTCTCAACTTATTAATACTAGTGGCTCCACCTATTTACAAAAGTTGAGTTTGTTGTATGGTATTGAAAAATATTGAAATTTGGAATACTTTTTGTGATATTTGTATCGATTACTGGCAAAAATACCATAATTGGTTATACAAGTACTATAACAATAATAATAAGTCGTTTTTACCGGCAGTTTGTGTAGCTCTACCTATTACCGACAACCTACGCTAATGAAATTGAGTATTACAGTGACATCTAGTATTGAATAGTGCAACTAATAACTTGCAGTAGACTATTGCATGCTTGTTTTTCAAAGCAACATTATTTTTATTAATAAAACGTGTTTATTTTTTTATTTATTTCAACTTTTACCGGTAAGAGGCAATTGATTTCTGTAACCTTGTAACTTTCACTGCACAACACCACATCATTTTATCACAAAAATTATTTTTTCGAATGAACTTTTTATTAACTTAACCTCAAAACATGTGACTACTCTTCAAGGAAGGTATACAACCGCCAAAATACATTGAAAAAAATCGAAATTCCAATCATTTGAAAATGTATAGTGCAGTGCAGCGGCTAGTTGTTACCTTCTGACTTGTTTTCCATGTTTAGTAGGTGACTGTACCTCATAAATCGAACAACTTGGGCTTGAAATAACCTAAAGTACTTTGTTTACACACATCACTGCAATCTTATCACAATAATAACTTTTCACCATCATTATTTTGGAATTTGCATAAATCATGAACTCGGCAGTCAGCAGTAAATCTCGAACTTTGTTAAACAACGTTTTGAAACATTTGAAGAATAAGAATATTAAAAATTTCAGTTTGGGATCTGCTTCAAATATGAGATTTGTACAATATCGACTAAAAAAAGGAGGACAACAACATCTGGGGGCTCAACTAACATCTGGTGGTGACATTATTGATATCAGTGCTATTGACCATTCAATTCCAAATAGTTTAGTAGATTTTTTGGGACAAGGATGTGGAATGTATGAAAAAGCTAAAAGGTATGTAATTTGTAGAATTATTCACATAAAAGTGTAATATTTTCCAAGGTTATTTTATACCTGTATTAAAAAATGTGACTATTATTTAAATAAAGAATCCGGTCTATGTACCTGTTATAATTTAATATTCTTATTAAGCTATTAACTAAACATCTATTTGCATACAGGTTTTCTTAGAAAGTACCTTTAAAGGTTCTCAATTATTTTTACCAGTGATACAAGAATTGTTCTTCATTATGAATTATAGTTTATACTTACTAATTTATTTAAAAAATGAAAGCATTTATAATAGTTAGATATAAAAATATTTATATTAAACCTCATTTAAAATCGCATTAACCTTGACTATTAATGAGATGAATTAGAAACTTTGAATTCTACAGGAATTGCATAGATTTGGGGTTAAAAAAAAGGTCTTTCTAGGTAGTAACGTAGATGTAGCACACCCTCGGTACATAGTTATGCTAAAACCTTTATACCTGATTCAATTATTCAATACCTTATATTACTAGATATGTCTAAGCGCACGACCCTACGTAGGTACGTATAGAATTAGAATTGAAAATTATAAAATTCGGTCATGTTATGTTTTAAATAGTGTTGGTAATTATATTGTATATAATAAATAAGTTTAAAAGCTATTCCTTTATCTCAGCGTTATGTGACAAGTATGGATTTAATTAATTCTGATAAGTTAAGATAAATTTCTTAGCGATATGTTCTAATAATGCCAATTTATGATCACATTACCATTATCAGCTTTTATGGGATTAATTTACGATATTCATTTGTTTATAACGATAACTCAACTACCAAAGTTATCCGAAAAATGATCCATCTATAATAGTTTTCCAATTTTCCTCGGTAACAATACGTAAAGTTATAACCTTACAGTCCAAGGTTGGACAAATTTAATAAATCAACAATTTTCTGTTCAAATAATATGGACACGCATGGATTTGAAAAAATTGAATATCTCACGCGATGAAGTAGCACAGTATTTAAAAATGTCTATTTTTAAGTATTCTGGGAGTTACTTGGTGACGGATTAGTATAGCAATTAATTCTTTTATAATAAATTTATGATCTACTTTATGTTTATAGGGCATGTCCACGTGACATCAAAAACTATTTTGACTACAGCCCTGTGGTAGAAAAACACAGATTATAAAATAAAATAATAAACAAAGCGTTCAGAACAAGTGGTACCTAATAGTGAGGTTATGCTGATTTATAATGATAGATCGTGTTTGAGTTTGGTTGGTTTTGCTTAAATGTTTTTTTAAAGTTATTTTAATTGTTGAGCTTGCATATTTAATAATATATAATATAGGTTATTAGTTGTTTGATAATTATTGATCGTGTTCATTGTTTTACCACAGGGATATTGTCAACTGTCAATTGTCGTGGACATGCCCTATGGACCCAATAGTCATATTCCATTCACATTCCCCGTTAAACCCGGTTAGAGTATCTCGGTGAAGGTGGTGGGAGCAACTACGTCATAATGACGTCAACATTAACAATTTCTGAAATCCTACTTCTTTCACTTTACCCACTGTAATGTAAATATAACCTAACATTTATTTTTAATCCGAGAAAAAAAAGATTTATTGCTTGTAATCCTCATTATTGTTCATGTCTGTGAAAATTAAATATGAAAAAATTAAGTTGTGTGCAACCATATGATCTTGATAGATGATCTGACCCCTATTTTGCTAAAAAATACTTCACTCTCCCAATCTTTACCATTTCGTAATATTTGTACATTTTCCCGTGTAATTCGTACTTCAACATCCACTCCATTAACTTCTAATTTGAATGTTTCCATATTATTTCTCTATCTATATTATTTTGTAAACAAATCTTCAAGTTCAGCCATAGAACACTTACTTTCTCTACGACATAAAATACTTCACTATTTTATGCTCCACGAGCTCAACTTTAACGTGACTTTAACCACCTTTACCTATTATGGAGCTGGTAAACCCAAAGGCAGGTAGGGGAGGTGTACCCAAACGGAAATGACGTCACGGTTAAACTCAATGAAATGGGATTATCAGCTTTAACCATGACGGGTAATGTGAATGAAATATACCTAATGTAACAGTTAAATAAATATACAAGGCTGCGCAAAATATGCGTAATACTATGGAAAAGTTTTGTTACACTATAGGCTTTGTTGAACAAATTTTTTTTCTTTCAGAATTGTAGGAGAAAGTAAATCAGTTACCCCACTCGAAAATGTGAATCTATTGTCACCAATCACTAAACCTGATAAAGTAGCTTGCGTAGGATTAAATTACAGTGGACATTGCGATGAACAGAATATACCCCATCCAAAAGAACCCATGATTTTCAGCAAATTTTCATCGGTTATTGTGGGACCTGAGGATAACGTGGAAATACCTCCAATTACAGATGTTAGTGTACTATTTTTAATATTTATTTGAGGGGTTGTCTTTCGAGTGGTGCATATAACAACAAAGACAACCCTTGTATTGTGACTATTTCAAGTACTTTTATTTTCCAGAATGTTGATTGGGAAGTCGAACTGGCAGTGGTGATTGGCAAAAAAGCAAAAGCAATTCGACGAGACCAAGTCAACGACTACATATTTGGTTACACAGTAGCTCAAGACATCAGTGCAAGGGATTGGCAAAAAAAGAGAAACAACGGTCAATTTCTGCTCGGAAAATCAATGGATACTTTTTGTCCTTTGGGACCAGTAGTGGTAACAAAAAATAAAATAGATCCCAATAACTTGACCATAAAATCTTGGGTAAATGGAGTACTTAAACAAAGTGGGAACACCTCAGAGTTGATTTTTAAAATAGATTTTTTGGTATCGTACCTATCTCAGTAAGTATTATTTCAATTTTCATAATCTTTGATGTAGTTTAAAAAAAAAAATTCTTCCAGGATTGTAACTTTATATCCTGGCGATGTTATTCTGACTGGCACTCCGGCTGGGGTAGGTATGCACAGGAATCCACCAGAATACTTGAAGAAAGGGGATGTGTTGGAAAGTGAAATCGAAGGAATAGGCAGGATGAGAAATGTCATTGTTTAAATATTCGAAACATGCCTTCAGATTTTCAAGCATTTACAAAAATTTATATATTATATATGGTTATCCTTTTAACTTTATTATTATATATGGAATTATATATTTTGGTATGTAATTGAAATACTTTCTTTATATATAAATAGCACAGATGAATATATTGAGAAAAATAAAGAATGAATATATTTGAAACATTATTACTTACCTACAACTTGCATCTCTCCCATGTCCACTATATCAAACATTGAGTTAACTGACAAAAAACATCCATCTAATGGTGAAGAGAATATAGCATGACATTTTTTATTAATTTATTCATTCACTTGACAAATAAAGCTAACTATTTAATTAACATTTTCTTCTGGTGGGAAATAGGGCCTTGGTTTGGTTCTTGTGAGTTCCCATTCTTCTCTTGAGTGATAAGGCTCATATGGATCATCAATGTAATACCTTCGTTTTCTCCAGTAAGGTCCCACCATTTTATCCAACATGTAACTTTGAGTAGAATTACATAAAACGTGTTGTCTCAGTCTACGTTTTCTTGCAGAGCTCTTTCTCCACAATCTATAACCAACAAAAAGACATAACTTATATTTTACAACTTTTATGAAAAGTATACCTTTTATTTCTACCACATTTTGTTCTTATCCAAGCTCCCCAATTTAATCGATAGAATCTTCTCAATACAGCTTTAACTGATTTCCTTTTACCTTTTCTATATGAAAATTTCGTTACTGTTCTTACTGGTATGTTTGCTACTTGTAGTTTCGGTTTATCAAAAAGAATATTAGGAGCAATAATGGGAGTTTGTTTATTCAACAGAGATGTAAAATTCCTGGTTAATAATGGATGAGTTACGTTTTGTTTGATTACATTTTGAGCTGAGAAAATTGAATTTGCTCTAACTGCTAAAGAAGCTCGTACAGCAGAAAACAGCACTTGTTTAAACATATTTTAATTAGTTATCATCCATTTGGTTAAGTTTTAAGTTCACATTAAATTTTTAGGTTAGGACACGGGAAATTTGTTGGTTTTAGGTTGGAGAGCCTGCTTTTGATATTACATAAGAGATTACATACATAGTGGCCACAATTATTATAAAATTTCAAATTTTATTCCCAAATTACAAATATAAATTGAATAGATGAGGCTTTTACTATACTTTGTGCAGGAAATTGAAGATTAAATCCAAGTTAAAGCAATGAAGCATATTTGTAAAAAAATCTAGTCATAGTTTCGTTGGAGATAATATTGTGAAATTAATTGGAGGATTAAAGAGGAAACAAAGAATCCACATGAAAGTGGAGTGGTGTAAAAATTAAAAAAAATGGGTACTGAATTGCAAGTGCTTTTCATTTATACATTTTTAAATATTTTCCTAATCGTATTTGCGCACCCTGTAAGTAAAATACAAAACCTAGGGATTTTTTTTAATATAGCGATGTAGCCAACTTAAAGCAAAAATGACAACTTAACCTTAAAAACTTTTGAAAAAAATTCAATTTTTCTTCAATGTTACTCAACATTCTAATGTAATCACATAAATATATTGTTGTCAAACTCATAATCTGATTTATAAACGTCTTTACAACCTGATTACTATATTATATACATTCCTATACGTTTTTAGTTTTCCTCCTTGCTGCGGAGATGACACAGTGATGACGGCCCGACACTCTTAAAACTTCGGGCTATTCTCGGAATCCTAATTTTCCTGTTACCATTCATTCATAAAGTGGCTTTTTTCCCAAAATGCTGAGATTAATTATAAGGATTCCTCATAAAAAAATATGGGTAAGCTAATCTTGCACATTTAATTGTTATATGGAATATCAGCATGTTATGTCATCTTTATTTAATCATTTGTTAAAAATAAGTTATTTTACAGTGTATACAAAAAAAGTACGTTTTCAAACTGTATTATAGGTACTGTTAGTTTCAAATAAATTTATATATTCAATATGGTTCTAAAGTCCATAATTCTGTATAATATATATGTAAACATTGAAAAAATATTTTCAGCAAAAATGCAATGTCCCCGCAGCTTATCGAACCCAAAATTTCCATATAAACACCACCCCTAAACGAAATTATAGTCAAGGCACTAAAGCAGAAGGTGGAGGAGGAGGTGGTAAATTTTTATTGGCTGTTGGGGCTATTATTACCGCCGGAGGAGCTACCTTGGCTTATGCCAAACATGATCCAGACTTCAGGTAATGACAAGAAATAAAATAAATGCAACAACTTTACTGGTTATTATTTTTTTAGAAAAACATTGAAAGGAATTGTACCATTCACAGATGATTTAATACGAGTTGTTTGGCAAGAAGACAACACTTTCTCAAGTAACCTGATTGCTGCTTACTACGATAACATTAAGAAATCAGTACTAGGTTTATTTTCTGGTAGTGGTAGCAGTAGGTCAGGGGACAGAGTCTTGAAGTCCCTTCCCGAACCAGCAGAATACAAAGGTATTGAATTACTTTGATAGATGCTTTAGCAATAACTAAAATTGTGGTGTTAATTGTATGCTTTAATTAATATATTTTGAGTGTTTATTTTGTGCTTACTCTTTGCTTTTGGCAGCTCCACCGCCTATTGTTCCAGTAATAGAGAAAGAAGTAAAAAAACCACCTCCACAAAGCTATACAGAGATTAGACTGGAAAAGATCGAGAGTGGAAAGCCAGAACCAGTGATTGAATTAGGTATTTATATATTCTTAACGTTTAAAATCGGTTGTAAACTTTTTATAATAAAAAATTGAAGAACGTGTCATGGGACACACGGTGAGAACTTTAGTTCCTATCGTAAAGAACTAATGTTCTAATATACATTTTTTTTTGTTAGCTGGAGACCCAAAGCCCAAAACTGTTACAATTTCATCGGACTCACCTACCACTGAAAACCTCGCAAAGTTAGAACAAGAAATTTGCGAATCCGCTGAAGAAGCTGTCAATGCCTTCAACAAGGCTGTTTACATAACTAAATCTTATAACGCAGACATAGAATACATAATAGATGAAGCCGTTAATGAAATTAAACCGGAAACATGGGAAATTATCAAAGGTAAAACTAGATCTAAACAAGAATGTGTTAGAAGAGCAAGAGAAAAGGCCGATATAGCTGTTATGAAGATAAATAAATTGAAGGAATTAGTTTCTAGGTGAGTCTAGTGAGAAATTTGTTTGTAATTCGAATAAATTGAGTCTGTTTTCAGTCCATCCTTCGAAGCAGAGCCATCAACGAAACAAATAATCCAAACAAACATAGCAAAAGTACAGGAAGATATCGAAAACGCTAAAAGAGAACTAGAAAATGAACAGAAAGTAGGCAGCGTCGCCGAAAAATACTGGGACAAAGTGGAAAAAGCTCGTGTCAACTTCTCCGAAGAATTGGAAAGTCTCTTCCCCACCATAGATCTTTCCAAAAAACAACTTTGCCTTACCCAAGAAGATTTAGACCTTTTCGTCCTACACACTTACGCACATGTCTTATTCTACCAGAAAGAGTTGGCCAAAATGGAAACCATCATCCAAGAAAGACTGAAGGTTGCAACCGAAGCCGCTAAGAAGGGCGGCGGTGAAGTTTTAACCAATCTACAGATTTGCGAGGCTCTGGAACAAGAAAAAAGAAGACTTAATCTGTGTTTCCAACAACAGGTTAGTAATTGTGCGAAAATGAGGTACTGGTAATCAAATATGAACTGCGCATGCGTCTGTCAAACGTTTGACAGGTGACATGTGACTATTTTTTCTTCTTGTGTGTGTGTTTTTTTTTTCAGATGTTGAAATTGAGGAAAGAACACGAGTTACACTTGAGAGATCAATTGAAGAGACAATCTCAAACGTTTACCGATCACTTGGATGAAGCTGTCAAACGTCGAGCAGAAGAACTGGAATTAGAATTGACCAGAAAATATGACGAGTTGTTGGAGAATGAAAAATGCAAGGCCAAGATACAGTTATCGGCCGTTGTAGGCAGACTTAAGGGATTAGATCAAGCTATAACTGGTAAGAAATTTTACGTTTTGGACGAATTTTAATGTTTTGATCTCAGTTTATGTTAATTACCCCCAATAAAGACAGGTTCTATACGTTGGAGTTAAGGACATAAAGTTGGTGGATGCACCGCTCACTCAACCACTTTTCGTAGGGTCTTAATACGTAATGATTCCCATATTGCTCACCCTTACGCACGATTGGCTTAGCGCGAGAGTAGGGCAATTAGTGTCATACATATAGGCAACCCATAATACATCAAACATAATAATGTTGCCTTCCCTAATAGTCTAGGAGGAATCGGCGCATGAGTACCGAAAACTATTCGACCTCAATTTTTTTATGCGATCCTCTTCAAATTGCCCTACTGATGGTATAAATGCATGTTGTCATGGGGCAACCCGGTGCCATATTGTTTAAACCGAAATTGCTTAAACAATTGCAAGGAATTGTTATTTTCCAACCGGACAAATTTTTTTTATATTCTTTATTAAAATACCAATAAAAAAGTTCCTATGACTTTTCACGATAAAGTTGATATTTCCAAAGATATGAATTTTTTAAAGTTCGAAAAATCTCAAATTTGGGTACTTTCGACCCATGGCAAATACAGGGTGTCTCGTAAAATTGGACAAGAGGATATAAGGATTGAGGGGTCCAGCCTCTTTACTTTTCGAATTACAGGGTGTTAAAGTTTTGAAAAATTGAATGTTTTAATTCGATAACTTTAAAATGAATGAATACATTGATTTGACATTTGGCAAGTTCTTTTTAAATGTAAAAGGGCATATTTTGATGAAAAAACATTTTTCAATTTTTGATCCAGTGGTGTACATTTGGAAGAATATGTTACCTTTCCCTTCCCATTTTTCACGCCACTGACATTTGAAGCAATTTTCATTCAATTTTGTATTCTTCAATGGTTTTCACGTGAAAAACGAATGACCTTTACGTATCAAAAATTTGTAGTTTTCAAGATATTTAATGATTTCATGAAGTCTACAAGATCACTTCCTAATAATTAATTTAAAAAAAAAATTGTATTTTTTTCAATAACTACCAAGTACTTATGGTTGGAATATGTAAAAGGAACTACTTTATGAAATAGCTATTCATCTAAAACATTTGGAGAAGATTATTGAAAATACTCGTCTAAACTTGTGATTTTATTAACAAAATAAAAGAGCAGTCCACAAATTACAAGAGATGCCGGAAATAATTGTAGCTGTATGGATTCTTTCTATTTTTTTAAAATAAAATCATTAGCTGGAACAAAAATTTTCAACAATCTTCTCCGAATATTTCAGATGCATTGCTGTTTCATAAATTAGTGCCTGTTACATATTCCAACCATAAGTACTTGGTAGTTATTGAAAAAAATACAAGAACATTTTTTTAAACCAATTATTAAAAAGTGATCTTGCAGACTTCATGAAATTAAATATCTTGAAAACTACAAAATTTTTTGATACGTAAAGGTTATTCGTTTTTCACGTGAAAACCATTGAAGAATACAAAATTGGATAAAGATTGCTTCAAATGTCAGTGGCGTAAAAAATGGGAGGGGAAAGATAACATATTCTTCCAAAAGTGTACACCACTGGATCAAAAATTTAAAAATGTCTTTTCATCAAAATATGCCCTTTTACATTTAAAAACAACCTGCCAAATATCAAATCAATTTTTCAAAACTTTAACACCCTGTAATTCGAAAAGTACTGAGGCTGGACCCCTTAATCTTTATATCATTTTGTCCAACTTCACGAGAGGTATCTACATGCAAAAGTTGTAGGTGCCATTTGAAAACACCCTGTATTTTTCATGGGTCGAAAGTACTCAAATTTGAGATTTTTCGAACTTTAAAAAATTCATATTTTTGGAAATATCAACTTCATCGTGTAATGTCATAGGAACTTTTTATTGGTATTTCAATGAAGAATATAAAAAAAATTTGTCCGGTTGAAAAATAACAATTCCTTGCAATTGTTTAAACAATTTCGGTTTAAACAATATGGCACCGGGTTGCTCTTGCATTTATATCATCAGTAGGGCAATTTGAAAAGGATCGCATAAAAAAATTGAGGTGGAATAATTTTCGGTACTCATGCGCCGATACCTCCTAGACTATAAAGGTCGTACAGTTGGAGACAGAATTTTTAAAATAGTTCAAGTCAATACCTTCTGTACATTATCCAGTTTCTAGATTCTCGGAGAAATCAGTGGGAGCGTTCAAACAGGCTCAAAGGTTGAGTTACTGACTTAGTGACTGCTGCCTCTCAAATGCATCAAAATGTCAAAACTCGAATGAAGGAGTTCAGTCTGTCAGTGTGGCCAACAAAAAGTGATTTTTTCTGACAAGAATGACAGTTAAGGTCTACCATTCAAAACATGAGATTTTTGCATGTTTTTATCATTGCGAACATCTATATTGCTTTATTTAAATAATTAATACACCCCCGAAACGTATATCTTGAAATTTAAAATGACTTTTTAGCTGAATACTCAACATATCCATATCGGTGGCCAATAATATTCTAGGAACTCTTGGCAAGTCACCATTGCACTTCCGTTATTCTGTCACT
>CAJUYI010005545.1:0-15507 GCA_910591695.1 Galerucella pusilla
CTACACCTTTAGTTCCAGTTTTAAAAGAAGACGGTACAATAAGATTGTGTGGGGATTACAGCGTAACTGTAAATAAATACTTAGAGAATATGGAGTATCCTTTACCAAGAGCTGAAGAAATTTTCTCTAAGCTTCATAAAGGAAAATATTATACCAAATTGGATTTGTGTAGAGCTTATAACCAATTTGAAGTGGACTTAGAATCAAGTAAAATTTTAACGTGGAGTACCCATCAAGGATTGTATACGGTTAACAGACTTCCATTTGGAATTAAAGTAGCTAGTTTTATATTTCAGAGACATTTGGAGCAACTTTTAAAAGAGATACCCTCGTGTGTGTGTGTGTGTGTTATTTAGATGATATTATTCTAACAGGTGAAAATGAAGAAGAACATCTGAATACATTGATCCTAGTACTAGAACAGCTAAAGAAAGCTGGACTAACCGTAAAATTGGATGAATGTGAATTTTTCAAATCAGAAGTTGAATATTTGGGTCATGTTATTGGAAGTGATCGATTGAAGACAAGCGAAAAGAAAATACAAGCGATTAAAGAGGCACCAAGACCAGAAAATCTGACAGAGGTGAGATCTTTCCTGGGAATGGTAAATTATTATTCAAAATTTATACCAAATGCATCAATGATACTAAAACCAATTTATAATTTATTAAATAAAACCACTAAATGGGAGTGGGATGAACAATGCAATGTTGCGTTTTTAAAAATTAAAGAGATATTGTCATCAAAACTGGTATTTTAACCCAAATTTGCCAATTGTATTAACTTGTGATGCTAGTATGTTAGGAATTTCAGCAGTATTAGCACATGAGATGCCAGATAAAACAGAGAGAATAATAACTTGTGTTTCTAGAACTCTGCAACCGAGCTAAAAAAATTATCCAATAATCCATTTAGAAAGTTTAAGGATTTACTGGGGTTTAATTAAATTTTACCAATATTTATATGGAAGAAAATTTAAAATTAGAACAGATCATAAGCCATTAATATCATTATTTCACCCTGAGAAAGGTATACAACAAATGCATGCCAGCCGTATGCAACGCTGGGCAGCATTTTTATCAAGTTTTAATTATGATATTGAGTATATAAAAGGAAAAAATAATATTGTAGCTGATTATTTGAGCAGAGCACCTTTAAAAATTAATTACATTACAGATGAAGTTGAAGGTCTAGGTAACTATGTAAATTTTGTAAGCACACTTAAGGAACAAACGATCAGTATTGAAGAAATAAGGCGAGAAACCAAAAAGGACGTTATTTTGAAAGATGTCATGAAATATATACGAGAAGAAAAATGGCCAGAGACGTCAGAAGAGACGAAACCATACTATCACAGAAAGCACGAGATGATAGTGGACAAAGGAATTTTAGTATGGGGACATAGAATTGTTATTCCGAAGTCACTCCAAAGAAAAATGCTGGATGAACTTGACCAACACCATTTCGGAATGGTAAAGACAAAAAGTATAGCAATATCGTATGTTTATTGGCCTAAAATAGACCAACAGATCGAAGAAACATGTAAAAAGTGTATGTGCTGTATGGAAAACAAGCCAGCTCCACCAAGATCGATACTAACACCATGGAATGTTGAAACCGAGCCTTGGACACGAGTGAGCATGGACTTTCTGGGACCTATAAGAGGTAAAATGGTATTAATAATAGTAGACGCATATAGCAAATGGCCAGAAGCACATATAATGAGCCATATAACAGCACAAGAAACGGAAGAGAAAATTAAGAGGACTTTCGCCAGATTTGGCATTCCTAAAACGGTAGTAACGGACAACGGCACACAATTTACAGCAGAAACGATGCAAGAATTTTTTAAAAGAAATAACATTCGACATATCACGTCACCCCCTGGTCATCCACAGTCGAATGGAGCAGCAGAGAACATCGTAAAAACTTTCAAAAACAATGTCAAAGCCAGAGCAATTGATATAATAAACAAGGGTAAGAGTCTTGATTTTATAATTTCAGAATTTCTATTTTCATATAGGACAACACCTCATATACAGTGTGTTGCATTTAAGATGAAGACACTCCCATATTTTCGCTGTTTGAAGAATTACAGATTCGGATTTTTGTAGAGTCATACAGTTTGATGGGCCACATTTCTTGAAATAGTCAACTGAAATCTGAACTTTAAACTCAATAGTCCGGGAGGCCGTGACAGTCAAACATGACTCATTTCGCTAGACTTCATACTTTGGCCTTTCAATGTTCACTATGTACATACATTAATGGTGCAAGTCTTCCGGCGCACCTGTACAACAACAAGCGACAGGAATTTTGCAAAACTTGCTAAATTAAAAAAATTTTGACTAATTTCGCTGTAGATAAAACTTTGTAAAAATATTGTTTATAACATGTAAGAAGCTATTTTGACAGTCTGCCAATCAATATGTACAACGTAACTAGTCTGCCACCCCCTTAAATACGACAAAATTAAGAAAAAATAAACTCATTTCGCTACACTTGTAAATTGGATATTTTGTAGTTGCATATATTTGAAAGCTAGTGATAACAGTCTGCCAAGATTTTTGTACAACGAAACCCGTCAGCCGAGCCGACGCGCGCGCAGGCATCAGTAGCGGCGCGTCACCTTTATTGGCCTGACAGACTGTTTTTGTTGTGTCGGATTTTTGGCAGACTGGCAGTTTTGTTATTTACATTAAATAAATAATTAGTGGTAGTGATGTTATCCCTAGCGTTATGAGTCTAGGTATGTTATATAATCAAATTAACTGTAAAAAATGTTTGAATTGAATTGAAATCCATTATATTTCATCAAAATTGGTACTCTCGTTAAACTATAAAATTGTAGTTGATTAAAAAGTTGACCCATCGTATACCTGGGTCCCTTATTTTGTGTTCAAAATAAGCAGCTGTCGCAAATAAGTACCCCTCTAGCCTCCGTAGTCCCTTACCAAGAGAAAGTCTGGCAGTCGAAATTTCAAAGTTTTCGAGTGAACACGTATTTACTAACGGAAAGATTCGAAAATGCCGGTATGCGTATTTTGTTGCAAAAAAAGTGGTGCTTTGATAGATTTTAGTGATCAGACATTGGAGAAAGCACACTCCATTCTTAAAGTTCGCAAATATCATAATTTTCAATATGCTGATGTTATACTGCCTGCTGTTAATGATAATCACGTGCTATGCTACCGTCGGTTTACAGCGGTGAAACAAAAATATAAAGCATCAGTTAATCCATCTGGAACTGATTCACCATCAACTTCTTCATCAGAGTAAGTATACATGAATCATTTTAAGCATACATTTTTTCTCTTGCTCTTTCTTGCTCTCTCTTGTTCATTTCGCATACTCCATCTCTTTTCCTCGCTTTCTCTGCCTCGTCCCTTAGCTTTCTCTCTTTTGCTTTTCCCCCTCTCTTCCCTGCTCTCTATCTTTCTCCCTCACTCTAGTTCGTTTCTATCTTTATTTATTTTGATGCTCCCTCGCTCTTCCTCGCTTTTCGTAAGTAATATTTCATGACTTTTAATTATTTTTTCAGTAATATTATTGAAATTCAATCAACGGATCATGCGTCTTATGACAGTATATCAGTAACTCCTTCAGTAGAGTAAGTTCAACATAAATTTAATATTAGGAAATATGTTAATTATTTGCAATATTCTGATTTTTCACTATTTATTTCAGTAACACTGTTGAATCTGAGCAATCAGTGCAAGAGAAAGAAAATGTAGAGGAATCGAGTATGAAAAATCCAAGCCAAGAAAATTCTGGAAACGTTTGTATAATTTGCGATAAAGAGCGTAAGTTTCATAAAGGCCACTGGCAGAAATTATCTTTATTTACTTCACAAGTTGTGATAGATGATTTATTATTGAAAGCTAAGGAACTTGACGATCAAATTCCTCAATCAGTCAGTGAAGTAGGCATTCGAAATGAATTGGACGAAGCTGAAGGTGAGAAAACTACCTTCAATACGATATCTATTGCATTCATATACTTTATATTTTGCTATGAAAATTAATATCAATTTTTCATCCTTTGATCTACAAAAGTTATCAAATTTTTTAAGTAAAAATTTATTAGGAAAAACTAATGATTGTTCTTTACTCTTTAGTTACAAATCAAGAGGTTGCTCAATCTTCAGATGATGAGGATGAAGATAATGATGGAATTCATTTGGGTGAAGAAGAAGATATTAATGAAGAAACGACAGAATATGACACCGATACTTCTTCTATTTTTTAAAGCCATTTTGAAAATATTTTTATGAATAAATTATTATACGCATTACAGAGATCTCGGAAGAACCACCTTATTAGGATTGCGGAACAGGTTGGAAGAAAATACACACTTCCGGTTATACCTTATATTGTGTTCTGCCAAGCAGAAGAAAAAACATATATAAAATCAGACAAGTGCAATACTTGGCAGCGACTGAAAATATAAATAACAAAATGGACAGTTCCTCGTCCTGAGGTCCAGAAAGAAAATATAAGTACAATACAATTGTAATCTAAGTGTTCTCTTAGACTTGTAACAGTTACAAACAAATGGAATGTAGAACAAATCAAGTAAGCTTGGTAGAGCAATTGGGCAACATTGCGGATGCCGGCATATAAAGTTTATAAATTGTAAATAAAAAGGTGTTGACTTACGAACTTTCACATAACACTACTATCGCGAGCAATTTATACAAAAAACATATTACATAACACTTTGAATCACAATAACCGAAAAAACATGGTAATCGATATTATCGACATATCATCGACATAGAGAGTGACCACTCCCTTGTAGATCAACTTACTGACTCTTAACATTTTTTACACATTTTCACCGAAGAGGGGAATTAGGGGTTTATCGGTCTTGCGCTGTAAAGCGAAGGTTGTTGAAACAGGGGCGAATTAGGTTGTAGCGGACGCAGAGGCGTCTTCGCTTGAAAGGAAGCACTCTGTTTAAACTGTTGTTTGAACATACTGGGGGGGACGGTTTAAACGGGAGTTTAAACTTTTGTAAATAGTTTCGAGCAGTAGAGAAGCGACAAGGATGAAACTTGAAAGTTTCCACAAATAGGCATTAATCTGGAAGAGGGAGAGGGGCTAACTTAACAATAGGTCTGGTACAAATTCAAGCATTCGGAAAGTGTCAAGAGAATTGTAGTCATCTCCTTCCAGCAAAAGTCTGGGCCAGCGAACCAAAGCTTGCGACTACTTTCAGCAAAGCAACCTCTAGAAAGGCAGTCTGCCGGATTTAAATCTGTCCTGATGTGTCTCCAAGTAAATAGGTTACTGTTTTCTTGAATGGTTTGGACGCGTTTACAAACAAATGGAGAAAAATCAGCTGCTTTTCTTTTTACACAGCTGAGTGAAACGAGAGAATCACACCAAAGATTTAACGTTTGAAGTTCAACTACATTGGAAAAAATTTGCACGAGGCGATTTGCCAATTTAGAAAAGAGTTCCATGGCACAAAGTTCCAACTTCGGAACAGTTAACTTGCTTTTTAACGGGTTAACTCGAGATTTAGCGGCGACAAGTCTCGAAGAACGGGAATTGTCTGCGTACAAAATTACAAAATAAACGCAGCCACCATAAGCTGTTTGGCTTGCATCACAGAATCCGTGGAGGGATATAGAAACTACTGGTTTCGGATCAACTAAATTTCTAGGAATTGAGATGTTCATTACCTCCGATAAAAGGGACAAAAACATAGAGTAAGAACGAATAACATTAGGATCGGTGATGGGGGTATCCCAATCTACCTTCAGTTGCCAAAGAGTCTGCATAATTAATTTTCCAAAAACGATCAAAGGATTCACAAGCCCTAAAGGATCGAAGGTACTAGCTAATACTGACAAAACAATGCGTTTAGTGACAGTTGGCAAAGAAAAAAGAGCTGCAGATTTAAGATTCAAGGTATCGAAAACAGGGTTCCATTTTAGACCTAAAATTTTATTGGAAGAGTCACCTAAAGTCATATCGGTTCCCTTATGGCCGGGTAACGAATGTTTCTCTAGAAAATCGGAAGAATTTGATTGCCATTTATGTAATTGAAATCCGTGCGGATTTAAAACGAGATTGAGTTCGGTATATAATTTATCTAAATCCTGATAATCATTTGTTCCACCTAGAATGTCATCCATATAGGTTTGTCGTAAAATAGCGTTTTGAGCTGCCGGAAACTGAGTTTTCCTCAGCGCTATTTCTTTAAGCACGCGCGTGGCTAGATAAGGGGCACAATTTTGCCCAAAACTGAGACAAGAAAGTTCAATATTTTTCAGCTGGTCGGACGGACTGTCGCGCCACAAAATATTCTGCAAATGGCGTTGCGCCGGATTATTATCAATCATTCGGTACATCATTTGGATGTCCGCACAGAGAACAAAACGAAAATAGCGAAATCTGCAAAGTATATCGAATAGATTATCCTGGACCTGAAAACCCTTCAATGTAAGATCGTTAAGAGAAATTCCGGAATCAGTTTTCGCGGAAAAATCAAAAACTACGCGTAATTTGGTGGATGCGCTTTCCTCCCGAATTACAGCACGATGTGGGATGAAATATTTAAGTTCATGACTATAATTATTAAAAATTGAGATAGGGGCAACCTTAGCATGATTTAAGGTCAAATATTCAATAATAACGTTGCGGTATGAATTTAGAAAATTAGAGTTTTGGACGAACTTTTTCTCAAGTGTAAGAAATCTCTGCTTAGCCATACAGAAAGATTGGCCTAACCGTTTAGCATGCCCATCGACAAGTGGCATATCGACTTGGTAACGACCAGAAGGTAAAATTTTAGTGGTATTTATGAATGTAGTTTCGACGATTTGATCTTCTTCGCTACAAGACCCAGTTTGTGAAGGAATATCCTCGATTTCCCAAAATTTCTCCATCAACTGCTGGAGATTTTCAGACTTGCCTTCAGGAACGTCACATACAGTGAAAAAAGATAAAGCTATATTAGAAGTTGCGACCCTATTAGAAGCAACCCTTTTGGGAACAGGTCCAGCGACTATAAATCCTAGATGCGTATTTACAAACGAAGGCATGCCGATGCCTAAATTAATTACCTCATTGCTCATTAAGTTAAAATATAGATCAGCTCCAATCAAAATATCAATTTGACCAGGCCTAAAAAATGTAGGATCTGCCAATTCAAGTTTAACATGTTCTGGCAATCTGAACTGTTCAGGAGATATAGAAAAATGCGGTAATTTACTAGTGATTTTCTCAACTACGGCACAAGATACAGAACATATTTTATTTGGGTAGACTTGCGAACTGAAGGTTAGTTGGACTGAATTTACGCTGTTTGCACACGAGTTATTACCGAGGCCGGAAATACTCACTAAATTTTGACGTTTTGGTAGACCCAGACGGTCTGCAAATTTACTAGTAATGACGCTCATCTGGCTAGCAGAGTCCAGTAAGACACGTCCAACAGTACACCGCCCTTCGCTATCTTGAACATTAACCAAGGCGGTCGGTAAGATAACGATTTGATCCGTAGGCGAGATAGTAGAAAAAGTAGCTGCCTGATTGACAGGCATACATAATGTTGCGTTTTCATGGTCAATAGGTTGTACCGTAACAAAACTAGAGCTAGGAGATGAATTTACACAGGGAGTATTACTATTTACACTATTTCTTGTATTTACAGGTATTGATCTGCCTTGTGGGTGGGTCGCGGTACTCGGACTCTGCGCAGAGACCTGACCAGTTTGATTGGAATCAAAATGTAAAAATGAATGGTGGGGCTTATTGCAGCTCAAACATCTCTTTAAAGACTTGCATTCGGCAAACCCATGCCTATTGCTTAAGCAATTTACACACAAATGTTTATTTTTGGCAAGCTGATACCTATCTTGAGGCTTGAGACTTAAAAATTTCGAACATTGATACAACGAGTGCGCAGGATCAGAACAGCAATGACAAGAAAATCGATTAAGCGATTTATTTGCTTGTGTATTAGAATTTCGGGAAGTATTGTTGTTGTTGACAACATTATTTAAGAGACTAACCTTAGGTTTATTATGATCAGTAACTCTAGCGGATTTAGGAGCATTCGTATCAAAAAGATTGAGACTGTCCAACAAGGCATAGCGTTTTTTAAGAAATTGGAAAAAGATATCCGTCGTCGGCATTTGATTCGGGTCACGGTCGCTCTCAAATTCCTTCCTTGAATTAAAATCTAATTTATTTTCTAACAAGAAAACTATAAGTGTTTCAAAACTAATTTCTGGGGTTAAGCCCACATTTTTAATTAAATCAAGGGTTTTTTTAGACGTAATGTAAAATTCACGTAACTCAGCGGAGTTACTCTTTGCCACTGGTGTTTGCTCTACCAGTGCCTTGTACAAAGTATGCAATAAAGTAACTGGATTATCATATGTATTTCTTAAAATTGTTAAGGCGACCTCTAGATTTTGGTTAGTTACGCTCAATGAATCAATTAATTGTAGCGGTTGGCCTCTCAACAGGCTCTTTAAATAGTAAAATTTTTCCCCGTCAGATTTAAGCTTGGAATTATTTAACACTAGAGCGGAAAATAGATCAGAAAAAGAGCGCCATTCTGCGGCATCTCCTGAGAAAGGTTTAATGTTAATTTTCGGCAATGAGACATTTGAAGCGTCGGTACACTCGTAGTCTGGGTTTATTTTTGAATTTAACTTAGCAATACGGGCTTCGAGTTTGGCTATGCACAATTCAAATCTATCTGCAATCAAGTTTTCTTCATCACTATCTGATAACTCGCCATCTACTGCCTGGGCCAGGGCCGTAATATCAGACTGCACATTACTATAATTAGCATAAATGTCTGTGAGACTTCTTAATTTAACATTGATTAAACAGGCTTCTTGAGAGCCATCTAAAGAATTCACGAAATTTTCAATTCGGGTTAATTGAGATTTATACCCTTTCCGTTTGTTTTTTAAATTAGTTAATTGCGCCATTTCTTAAGAATAATTAGCCAAAATCTGAAGATATTTATAAGAATAGGTTAAGGCTCCGTTATTAGCCACTACGGTAAAATAATGAAACTCAGCTTCCACTGAAAACCACAAGATGGGGAGAGGATATGGTTTTATCCAAAATTTGGATCATATATTCTCGGAACAGGTAATTTAGTTGACCAAATAAGTGGTCAATGATTGATTAACATTATAATCTTGAATAAATACTTGATCAACCGTGTCGTGTCGTGTCGTGTCGCTCCCCACTGATCCCCACCATATCCCCACTTCCCATGGAAGTTTGTATCATTCGAGTGATATATTTATTGAGATGTTATAGTTTTCGATTTAATTTACATTTCTTATCTGTTAACCAGAGGTAACAAGGCAACGAGGGTGAATTATTATCTGATTTGTTGTTGATGTTGTGACCCTATTTATTATAAAATTTATATCTCTATTATTTTTCCGTCTTATTTCGATTATTTTTTATACAGTGTGGAAACCACTTATGGAATAAAATTCTTTATGTCATTATTTTAGAAAATTATAAAAAATGCCGAGACACGTCAACTTTTGAATTGAGTTGTGCGTTATGTAAACATAAATGTAAGTGTACAGGGTGATTCACGTAAGTATGCCATAGTCGGTGTTGTTTTTTTAATGAAACACCCTGTATATTTGCATATTTTTGAAATCCTCTCAATGAACCGATTCCAACAAACTGAATAATGTATGGTCAATTATGAATTATACAGGGTGAAATTTTTATTTTTACAGTTATCAAACAGATACATAAAATACCTGATGTACTTGATTTTAATACATTAAAATAAATGCTCAAAATGTTCTCTACCTAGTTGTTGGCAATAGCACAGTCTCCTATAGAACTCCTCAACTCCGTTTAAAGTTTGAGGTGAAATATTCCGTATTTCTGTAGTTATCCTGTCTTTGAGGTCTACAATGCTAGTTGTTTGTGTTGCATATACTTTGTTCTTGAGATAACCCCAAAGGAAAAAATCTAACGGCGTAAGGTCTGGCGATCTAGCTGGCCACTCGATAGTACCTCTTCGTCCAATCCATTTATTGGGGAAGATTTTACTTTTCCAGTAAAAACTGTCAACCCATCAACAACTGACAGAATAGAAAACAATCCACATTATTTACCGATTTAAAACAATCCACATTATTTACCGATTTTGTCTAATTATTGGCGTTTTTAGGCAATTTTTAGGTATTTATGATAAAATTCATGGGCGTAGCAGGTTTTGTTTAATATACAAATACGTCTAATAATTAGTTAGTCTAGATTTTTGATAAATCCATATTTAGCTAATTTTAAAAAGTACCAATATTTTAAGTGCAATAAATTATTAATTTTAAAATTTCACTCTGTAAAATCCATAATTGACCATACCTACATTATTTAGTTTTTTGGAATCGGTTCATTAAGAGGATTTCAAAAATATGCAAATATACAGGGTGTTTCATTAAAAAAAACACCGACTATGGCATACTTGCGTGAGTACATTTACATTTATGCTTACATATAACGCACAACTCAATTTAAAAGTTGACGAGTCTCGGCATATTTTATAATTTTCTAAAATAATGACAAAGAATTTTATTCCATAAGTGGTTTCCACACTGTATATAAATTTTGTATTTTCCTCCCTGTGTACGTCATGTTTGTTTTACGTTTTTAAAACCACAGGGAGGCTATTCTTGAACTCGGACGATGTGAACTTTCCCGTAAGAGAACGGAATCATCACATCTCTCGATCGTTCTCTTGGCGCTCAAACGCTGTATTCTCGAAAGTGGTAGATTATGTTCTAGTGAGAGAAACCTTTGTACAGCGTTGCCAGAAGTTTTCGGACATTTAGCCGGGAAGTTCGAAGTTAAAAAGAAGAAGAACTGTCTTTTTTCATTGGGTTGGGATACCTTATTTTGATTTTGTAATAACTGTAACTGGAAGCATTTCGATATACGATATATTTGAGGAATAAAATGGAGAGCAAACAACGAAATGGTCCAATAATACAAATACAAAAGGAGATGCTCACTGAATTTGTAAAAAAACATGAAAATTTGCAAACTGGAAAATTCTCAAAGGATTTTTCCTTCAAGAAAGCCCAAAATTTATGGGAAGAAATATCATTCCAGCTGAATAGCATTCCTGAAGGTGCCAAAAAGGACTGGAGACACTGGAGAAAGGTGGGTACCACTAAGATTAGAGGAAAAAAATGTTTGTTTTTTAAATATTAAATTACTTTCACACTTAAAAAATTGTTTTATATTGTAGACTTGGCAAGATTTAAAAAAAAATGTCAAAGCTAAAGCTGTAAAGGAAAAAACATATAGTTACGGCACAGGTGGTGGACCAGCAGCTGTTAAAGACAAAATGGATGAAGTGGAAAATTCTATTTTAGAAATGTTTTCTCCAAAAGTTACCTTTGGAGATTCTACTGTAGCTCTGTCGAGTGTACAGTTCGAGTTTGAAGAGGTTTGTACCTAACTACAAAAAAAATATTAGTAAAAGCTTCTCATTTATTATAGGACATTCAGCAGCAAAGTTGAAGGTGCTCGACCCCAAACAATGTAGAAACACCCACTGTTATAAATTGTCTCAATAACAGTAATACAGTTGATACACCTGCTGCAGTAAGTTTTTTAGAAAGTATTATTGCTCTCAGAAGACTTATAATTACACCAAGTTAATAAGCAATTTTGAAAAGTTGTCCCAATATTGACAGGGCTCAATTTCATTGCACTTGGTGCAAAAAAATGAATTGTTTTTCTTTTCTTCACTGCAAAGAAAATACTTGGAAAATAGGGATAGATATACACAGAGTGCAAAAGTGCTGTCAAACTGAAATCAACATAGATAATCACTTAGATAAAAACACAATAAGTATACCGCTAAATAGTCAAATACAAAGGGTATGTATTGTTTTTCAGTTAAAATGTTAGATAAAAAAATGTTCACAGAGAAATGCCGTTGCCGACTCAGAGCTGGGTCGAATGATACCGGCACCGGCTTACACCCCTTGCAGGTGTTTCTTCGTTTTGGGTGCGCTGTTGCTAGATTTCCACGGCTTCTGATGTTCCAACGAAAATTCACTTGGTGTATGATTTTCGTATTCCAGATGACGGAAAATTTATATATGTCAATGGACACTGGGCAAGAAAAAATATGATGCGGAGGAGACAAATGTGCCAGCTTAGGCTTGAGAACAAGAGGTGCCAATATCGGCAAATTGTCAATATATAAATGGAAAAAATTTGACAGCAGCTGTCAATTTAATCCGGCTCGAAGGACCAAAAAAATTAATGTAAGAAAACGGTGTCATCATTTGCTGGTTCCAACATAAGTCCAAAGTTGTTTGCTTTGGGCGGGTTTCCTTACATAATTTTGAGCGGGTCAAAACTAATAATTCTCGAAGGACCACTCTAGTTAGACAGCTAGAGACTGTATACATTTAACAATATCAGAGATCTCGGAAGAACCACCTTATTAGGATTGCGGAACAGGTTGGAAGAAAATACACACTTCCGGTTATACCTTATATTGTGTTCTGCCAAGCAGAAGAAAAAAAATATATAAAATCAGACAAGTGCAATACTTGGCAGCGAATGAAAATATAAATAACAAAATGGACAGTTCCTCGTCTCGAGGTCCAGAAAGAAAATATAAGTACAATACAATTGTAATCTAAGTGTTCTCTTAGACTTGTAACAGTTACAAACAAATGGAATGTAGAACAAATCAAGTAAGCTTGGTAGAGCAATTGGGCAACATTGCGGATGCCGGCATATAAAGTTTATAAATTGTAAATAAAAAGGTGTTGACTTACGACCTTTCACATAACACTACTATCGCGAGCAATTTATACAAAAAACATATTACATAACACTTTGAATCACAATAACCGAAAAAACATGGTAATCGATATTATCGACATATCATCGACATAGAGAGCGACCACTCCCTTGTAGATCAACTTACTGCCTCTGCTGCCTCTTAACGTTTTTTACACATTTTCACCGAAGAGGGGAATTAGGGGTTTATCGGTCTTGCGCTGTAAGGCGAAGGTTGTTGAAACAGGGGCGAATTAGGTTGTAGCGGACGCAGAGGCGTCTTCGCTTGAAAGGAAGCACTCTGTTTAAACTGTTGTTTGAACATTAGGTAATTATTTTAAGTATTTGGCGCTCAGAGTATTGCTACGTGGTTTAAAAGAGCCCTTAGGTACATTAATGCGCACAAAAAATCCCGAAAATTTAAATATTGCTTTAAATATTTTAACAAACTATTTTCAGGTTTATATGAGTCAAAATAACCATCAGAAAAAATTTTTTCAAATACAAATTCACAAAATTTTTCACACAAAAATAAAAGTAACTCAAAATAATGTGGTACATTCGCAGCCACCTCCTAGGCCAAAGCCAACGCAGAATTATATCAGAATACAAATAGAAATCTTACTCCCAATCCACAAAATTATCCATCAACCTCTTTTAATCCTCTATGGCGTGCCGTTTTGGTATTAAATAACATCGTTTTAAAAGAGAAAAAAATATATCTCTTCTTTCAAACATTTTTATTTCGTAATTATTCTGTTGAAGAATTAAAATTATGTTTTTCATAATAATAATAATACGGGAATTTCTATTATGAAAAACATAATATAAATTGCCGATTTAAAATTATGAAATACATAATAAAAATTCATGAATTAAAATTATAAAAAACAATAGAAATTCAATTTCCATTATGTATTGAGGTTGCCTATACTAATCTAATTCAAGTACTTGAAATTAGTAAATGCATTACTGCAGAATAGGCAACCTCAATACATAATGTAAATTGAATTTCTATTATGTTTTCAATAATTTTAATTCTTGAATTTCTATTATGTTTTTCATAATTTTGAATCGGTAATTTCTATTATGTTTTTCATAATGGAAATTCGTGTATTATTATTATGAAAAACATAATGGAAATTCAACAATTAAAATTATTGAAAACATAATGGAAATTGAAGAAAAAAAATTATGGTTAAGAGATTCCAATTTTAAATTACAAATTGATAAATGCGTAGTAGGTTAAAGAAAAACGCGGTTATTAATATAAATGATTCAGATTATAAAATATGTTTTGAAACGTGTAAAAATGTATTGATAAACGAACCCATACTTCAATATCCTGATTTCACGAAAAATTTTAATCTCACCACAGATGCAAGCAATTACGCTTTAGGTGCTGTTTTGAGTCAAGGTAAAATAGGATCTGATTTACCTGTAGCTTACGCTAGTAGAACTCTAAACGATTCAGAATGTAATTATTCGGTAATAGAAAAAGAACTCCTAACCATCGTTTGGGCAGTCAAATATTTCCGCCCATATCTTTTTGGTAGGAAATTTACCATAGTTACAGATCATAAGCCACTTCAATGGCTATTTCCACTAAAAGATCCTATTTCCTAACTCGTTCGGTGGCGTTTGAAACTAGAAGAGTATGATAATGACATTGTTTATAAAAAAGGTGCTTTAAATACCAATAGTGATTGTTTATCACGGATACAATTAAACATTAATGAAACTGATGTACAAGAGCCCCAGTGTTCTAAAAAATTTTTAGATTACATGGACAAATTTAATAAGTCATTATCAGAAGATATTAATGACAATGAATCACTAATAGTTGAAACAGATAATGATAATATTAAAAATAACGAAGATGGCGATGATATTACCGTTCATACAAATGTAGAAAATCCTGTAATAGGTATACCAATTTCAGATTCAGCTTTAAATATCGGAAAAAATCAGTTAATTTTTTCAGAAGTAAATTTCGAGTCAGCCGCACCTACTATTATAAAACTGTATGATAATAAGCAAAGAATTATAGTACAATTTTCCAAAAATAATTTTGAGAAAGATGTCATATTAACTTTGTGAAAGAATTTGTGTTACCAAAAACTAAATATTTTATTTATTTTGAGGACCCATAGACAAGACAAAATAAGCGATACGCCACCTACAGTTTTATTTTGTAACCTTCCAGTGGGCCATTGATGTTTTGTTTACATATTGTGATTCATAAGTTGATTTTACAGTTTCTGCTTGTAGTTGATGATGGTTGATGTTTTAAAGTCGCATATTGATAAAAAATTGTTTAATATATCAAAATGAACCATAACTGTTGCGTTCCTCTTGGGTAAGAGTGAATAAAGAACTTAGTTTTCATTCATTTCCCCAAAAAAGGACAACGTGTTTTGGTAGAAACTAAATTAGGAAAACTAAAAATTGGTAAACCAGTTACAAGGAATATGAAAGTATGCTCCCTGCATTTTATAGATGATGATTATTTTCATTGAGGTAAGCACGAACTACACTATGCGATTTTAGGTTATGTTAATGGGGATAATTGTTTACAGATTCCAATTCCAAACAAAAAAGGATTTTGAAAAAGACTGCTGTGCCTTCAATAAACCTTCCTATTGGATCTAGTACTTCAAAGGAACAACCTGAATGTTCTAGTAGTAGA
>CAJUYI010005546.1:0-15503 GCA_910591695.1 Galerucella pusilla
AAAAGTTGTTTTTTAAAAAATAAAGTTTTTGAGAAAGAAACTTAAGTCGCGTCAACGTCAACTGTCAATACATACCTGTTCCGTGACAAAGACATGTCATGTCACTTATGCAATTTGCATGTCTGTCCCCTGGGCGCGTATTTTACTGTAGTCTGTTGGCAGTAAACTGTTTGTTTACTTCCGAAAATCAATCTGATAATTTACGGCTTTACTGACGGTTGGCGCCAGTTATCCACGAATACTTTACGCTATTTTTTTTATTGGTGTACTTTGAAATTAAAAATACTGGTATCTATTTACTACTATAAAACAAGAAATGGAAATAGAAGTAATAATGTAAAATGGTTGAATTCGTGATGCTACGCATAGAGAAATATAATATAATGATGCTACGTATACCTTGCATTGTCATGGAAATAAGAAAAACAAACTAATTTGCATTTTGTCTTCAAGATTTATTAATTCAAATACCATTTCATTCGATTTCAGAAATCGAAATATCTCAAACCTTTCATTTATTTCATTTTCGTTTATAAAATTGAAATTGTTAAATATTGTTCGAATATAGGTTTTGACGCTACGAAGTTTTCCTGTCAGATCAATAATAAAAAAAAAATATCATTTAGACATTTAGAACATACTTCGTTTCTCGAGTTGTTGATGTTGCTATGGTAACTTTTAAACACGCGCATTTTTTAAAGTTCGATTTAAACACGCTGAGGCGTGCTTTAAATAGGTAAAATGGTTCACCAATAAAAAAAAGTACTTTGTCTACTCCTTTAAGTTGTTAATTAAATTCCAATTTTCAGTTTCATAATGATACACTCATCATTATAACACTGGTTTTCATTATAAAACTGAAAAATTGACCAATAGAAATCTAGATTTTCAAATACCCAAGTTGTTTGACAGTGTTTTATGACAGTTTAAATCTTTCGCGTTAGTTTTTAAAAGAAATGTCGACCACCAGACCGAAAATACTTAATGACCAAGGCAAATACATATTTTAACTTATTATTATATAGGTATATTTAATTTTTATTTTTAAATTCTCAACTACAATTATCAAGAAAACTTTTGATGTAATTTTAATACCAAACCTAGGTACCTACATTTAATCCGAATAAGAATGAAAATATAGGTAGGTACAAAATTTAAAATTTGTTAGCACACATACGAAAAATTATTATTCTTTCTCTATGTTTGTTAGTGTATAACATGGGCGTGAGCGTGACACCATCACTTCTTTATATATATAAATGACGTAATTGTCCCTTACCTCCTCCTTTCCTCTATTAGAATATATTCCAACGCAATGTCCACGCGGTCAAAAAGTAGATCCAAATGTAAAAGCTGTTTTAATCATTAAAATTATATTTTAATATCTTATTCATGGACAAATTAGTTATTTGCACATGTATCCATAAAAACTTCACATCCAAATATTTGTAATGATGAAAGGCATAATTATTATAAAAGATGAGTTTAGTTGTTTTCGATTGAATATCCAGTGTTTGGTGTCAGTTTTAACTTCGTTGAACGTTTGTCGTTTATCGTATATTCTGTTCTGATTGTTGTTTATGGTTTGTGGCCCATCCCAGTTAGCTGTGAATGTGTGTGCCGTTTTCAAAATAAAATAACGATAAATTTATGGATAACATCTCCTTTTGATAGGTATGTTCTTAATATTTCACTATGATTACACTGATAATAGAAAATTATCAGAATTAAGGAAAATGTATAACCTTTAAATCAAAACAAAACAGTTTGGGAGAATGGTACTTAGTGGAAGTTCAATATTCTTGATCAAATCAAAGTGTTATCTATATTTAACTTGAATGTGCTGCGAATATAGAGTCTAATAATACACTGTAATCAAATTAGCAAAGGAAATTATTTAATTTGAAAGGTAGATATGTACTGATTTCCAATTAATTTAAGAGGTAACCCTACTGTACAATAAAAGTTTATATTTTAATACTCAATTAGAATTAGTGTAAGTATATTTCTGTTTTTTTTTCAATACTAGCCAGTTTTCATTGCAAGTAGGTCATAAGTCAAGCTGTTATACACGGTGATTCAATTTCAATTGTCAGTTGAATAAATGTCAATATCCCTTTAAACTCTCAATTTCTATTGAGGAGGCTTGGGTAAAATTTTAATTTTTTAATAGGTATCTACTAATTTATGTATAGAGGAATTTTCATATTAAACTTTTTTTACAAAGCTTACAATGTAAATAGGTAATAATGGGTGTTGGCATCTAATAAATGTCATTTAAATATATATGGGTCATTTAAGCAAATATAAAAACCAGTTAATAATCTTGTTATTCAATTTGTAGTAGGTACAAATTTGAGTAAAGCTTTGTTGGTTTTGATAGGAAGTAAATATAAACTATTGGATTATCAACATTATGCATTTAAACATAGTAGGTATACACTGCTTACAAATTGCTGTAGATTAAATTATTGCGAAAAAGAAATAACAAAAGACCACTACAGACAAACTACATTTAATGATTTAGGAGGTAGGTATATAAGCAAAAAATCAATTAATGATCACATTTATGACTAAATATAGAAATGTGTTAATACCTTATTAATGATTGAAGTGATAATCATTAAATATGTATCTATAAATTCTTGCAAAGAAACTTGATGAGTAATTTAAAATTAATTACTTATAAATTTAATGTTGAGTATTCAAAAAATATTTAAGTAATAGCGAGTAATAGTAATATGTAGTTAAGTAGTAGAGAAACTATTATTATTATTTGTATTTTAAACAAATGAAGATATTTTGACATTTATGCCACTTCCAGTTATACTTAAAGTGAATAATAACTTTGTTATTTTAAACACTCCTTATATTATCAACTTTTCGGATTCTGTATCAAACTTTCATCGAAAATGTATACTTATCAAGATATTGACAGGTGCAGACCTTCATATTGAAAATTCTGTGTGAACATCCCCAATACCAAATAATAAACATCTTTTTGGGTTGATTAGTAGGACAATCAAGTTAATTGGTGACATGGAAAACATATTTTTTGTATACAGGGCTATTAAAAAAATAATAAAAAGTTCAAGTTCAAAAATGTGTGTGTTGTGTTTCACATAGTGACCTTGATCTGAGATCATCATTATAATATCATTTTATGTTTATATAAATATATTTTTTCTTTTTTTTTTCTTCTTTTTTTTATTATCTAATTTTAATTTTTTTAAATGTTTATAAATGGTTACATAATTTATATATTTACATTCCAGGCAAGTTTTTATTCGATTTTTAAGAGAAAACATAAGAATTAGAAAATTCTACATTAAAATTATGATCATTGGCAATTCTGAGAACTCTCTTAACTGTTTCATTTTGTCTGTAATCTGTTGGGTGCAATAGAATATTAAATATTTCACAATTTCTAGTTATTGGAACATTAACACTGAAGAATGTATAAAAATGTATTGAATGTCTTTGAAGAAAAAATATATCTATTAATCTTTATAAAAGATGTTAATTGGCAAACATTTTAAACATACACATTTAATCGTACATATTCGCTGGTGCAAAATATATCTAGGTACTTTAAACTATATTTAGATCTAAATAAGTACAATCATTGTTGATTTATATAATTCACAATCTGAATGAGCTCCTATGACCTTTAACACTCATCATAGAATAATGTTGGATTAGTCATGTTCAGTTTTAGGATGAGTTTTTAATTCAACTTATTTTAACTCATCAATAGAAAATACAACTTTGATGAAAGATTGGATTTTAATACAACTGAAATATGTCATCAGTTATCGCTAATAATAAGTATTACAAAAAACCACACAAAATATATACATTTTAACAATATTTCATGGTGAATAATAAGATTTTGTACATATATTTTCATTATTGTATGTAATATTGTATTTAGGTTCTTTTGTAGATAAAAGGCGATGATGCCTGAAGATAAAAAAATGGCAGTTGATAATGATACTCTTCCTTCCAAAAAGTCTTCCACTATTATTCGTAGTAGTGGAAGCACAACAGCACAAATTAGAATGCTAGATGGTGCTGTCTTACCAATAGTTATTGAAGTAAGTATAAACAATAATTCAGTTTACCTTGCCTAAGTTTGAATTTTCTTTCCATTGATCTAAAAGTCTGCAAGTTTTTGCCTAAAAAGACATTTAAAGAAATGTATAGCATTGTCCAGTTACAATTCAGATATACAGAGGGTGGCATAACTCCGTTACAAACCAAACATATGATTTTTTAAATGGGAACCCCTGAATATTATACCGAATTCGGATTGGTTATATTTTTTTGAAGCTTTTGATATGAGTTTTTGTCACGTTATACAGAGTCCTTCAAAAGATATGGACACGTTTATGTGAAAATCGTAGGTAAATCATCGCTCTGTAGCTTGTTGTACCTTGTAGAAAAAAAAATGTATATTGCCAATCGGAGTTTCGTAACATGATACAATATCTCCGTATCCTATTAAATTTCAATTATATTCTTTCTTATATACAGGGTGAACGGAAACTCGAACCTGTCATTTTCTTTCTTATTTCAAATGGAACACCCTGTATTTTATAGCAAAAATAGAATCTTCGATTATGTAACTTTAATTTTTGTCAAGCATTCCCTATACCGAAAGTTTTTTTTTTTTTTTTTCCCTTCGGAGCCGTCCTTTCGCCGGTACCACCTCAGCCTCCTGGGCTTATTGTGGATACTCCTAGTGTTCTGACTACAACCTATTCAGCCAATCCGTTCCCTGTATTAGCTCATACAGGTTCTTAGCTGGTTGATTGTAGAAGTCTTCTGGAGTCATTTGGGTTCTACCATAAAGTTTCTGCCTTCTGTGGTACAGCGACTCACAGTTGCATAGTATATGCAGAGCTGTTTCGGTATCCTTTTTGCATCTTCTGCATGTAAGGTCTCCGTTGTACAGCCCTATTTTGTTTAGGTGCTCCTTTGTGGGAAAGTGTCCCGTAAGTAGCCCCGTAGTGGTGCGCAGTTTGTTCCTGCTCATTGAGAGCAGTTCTTTCGTTACTTTTTCTGATGGTTCTTTTATGAATTTCTTCCCATGTATTTGCCCAGTCGTATTCTTCCAGTATTTCTTGTGTTGTTCTTTCAACCACCCTTTTAACCATGACCTGGTTAAGCATCTGGGGATGCCCACAGCAGGTTCGGATCCGTTCATCAGAGTTGACGATCCTACTCTTGCGAGTTCGTCAGCTTTTTCATTGCCTGCGATTCCTTTATGACCTGGTACCCACTCCAGTGTTACACTGTTCCGAGTCGCCAGTCTTCTAAGTTCTTCGCCGCATTCCCATACTAACCGAAAGTTAATAAAAACACAGTTATTTTGTAATATTTATTGTTCGATCCTCACTGGAAGTTTTTTCTTTTTAGTCGTGGAGAAAGTATAGTCTTTTACTTGTGTAGAATGGCTATTATTCACTTGGAAGATTCCAAAACTCACTCGCTGCGCTCCTTCGTTTTGGAAACTTCATCCGCGTGAATAATAGCCATCATTCTGCACTCGTTGAAGAATATACTATTCTTTTGTAATAATGTAATAAATACATATTTCTTTTTACAGAGAAAAGCTAAGGGAAAAGAGCTATTGGACAAAGTATGTGAAGCTATAAATTTAATAGAAAGGGACTATTTTGGACTAGTATATTCTGACAGACATGATCCTAGAAATTGGCTTGATCTAGAAAAAAGAATAGGCAAGTTTATGAGAGGTAACCCCGGATTTTTTTTGTTTTATTTTATTCCTATTCTCATTAACAATTTTATTCTTAGTCTATGTAATGCTTTTTCTATCGTATTTTTTATTACTGCCTGTGCTCAAATAAAGTGTTTCAAAAATGTAACAATGAAGCAGCCAAATAGCTCGATTTGTTTTGTCAGGATAACAGAATGCGAGTTTAATTGCTCAAAAAATGACTATTATTTTTCAGCAGAACCATGGACTTTCAGTTTTGAAGTGAAATTTTACCCTCCGGATCCGGCTCAATTACAGGAGGACATTACACGCTACCATTTGTGTCTTCAAATTCGAAATGATATTCTAAATAACCGTTTACCTTGTTCTTTTGTTACTCATGCACTATTAGGATCCTATCTTGTCCAATCCGAATTGGGAGATTATGATCCAGAAACCATGGGTAAAAATTATTTAAGTGAATTTAAATTTGCACCCAATCAAACCCAGGACTTGGAACAGAAAGTTATGGAACTTCATAGGACTCACAAGTAAGTGTTCCCTAAGAAGATTTTCCGAAAAATTTATATTTTCTGCTATATTTGCCGAACTCTGTATATTCCTTTATGTATGAAGCTAATATCAGTATTTTACTAATTACAGAGGTCAAACTCCAGCTGAAGCTGAACTACATTATTTAGAAAACGCTAAAAAATTAGCAATGTACGGCGTTGATTTACATCCTGCCAAAGATTCAGAAGGAGTTGACATTATGTTAGGTAAGTTTTTCTATTTAAATTTTAAAACTACAGACGATTATTGTAGAATACTCCAATCTTATTCAAACAGGCTGGTTACGTGGTACAATTTGAATCCTTATGCTATGTGTTATTGCTAATATTGGTCCAGGAGTAGTAAATTTGGACTTATCGTCAGATTAGTTAAATTTATTTTTAAAACACTAAGATCAACCCCCAATATCTTAATCTGACGCGCTCGAGTATTTCAGACCATCGATTTTTTTTACTAATCCTAGGCACGCGTCACTACATATAGATCTAATACTTTCCAAAGTTGTTTTATTAGCTCTAAGGTATCTCTCATATCTTCAACTGCCACGCTCGACTATTCCCAAAAAATCCCCTATTCGCCTCCCTAACTATAATTATTATGGTCTCGAATTCATTCCAAAAATTCATTTCAGATAATAAACATCTCTTTGAACACTTATTACACTAAATATATTCGAAAAATTTATTATTTTGCATTATTCATTAAGTTTAGATAATTTTTGAACTTAATTCAAAAAGAGGCTTGAAGCTAAACGGTATTTCTATTTTCAACCATTTATATTTCTTTGTTTGATCCTCACATAATTTATTTTAGGTGTCTGCGCTTCCGGACTATTGGTGTATAGAGACAGGCTTCGTATAAATAGGTTTGCCTGGCCAAAAATAATAAAAATTAGCTATAAGCGCCACAATTTTTATATAAAAATACGTCCAGGAGATTTTGAGCAATTCGAATCGACAATTGGTTTCAAATTAGCCAACCACAGGGCAGCTAAAAAACTATGGAAAACTTGCGTGGAACATCATACCTTTTTCAGGTAATGTTTGATCAATAATATGTTTATTTATAATTTAACCTAATTTTACTGTATTTCCATATAAATGGTAAAATCAATGAATAACCCTAAAACATATTTCTAAGCTAAATTAATAAAATAAAAGGAATAAAAAAAAACTGAAATAACATTCATGTTCACATGTTAATAATACAATATGTATGCTGCTTTTGGAACTTTGTTTGTAAAATTGACAATAAAAACAACCCCGAACATAAATCCCAATGAACGTCATTAATAATCAAAACAGTGATGTCAGCACAGTTGTTTGTTTGACTTAGATTGTATCTTTTGGTGCTTCAATCCACTGTCAATAGTGTGTTCTGACATACAATCAATATTGAAATATACAAGACGTTTATAAATTCATGCGAAAATTATCTAAGCTTTACTTTTGTTTGTTGTATACTCCATAATGTTGTCAAAGGTAATAGTATAATTCTATTATAACGCATTACAGAAAATCAAAGAACAAAGACCGTTCACTGAGAAGTGACAACTACTTCTCTGGCTATATGCCACGAAAGACATTGAATTACACTTCGAAGCGTATTTGCAGTCGGGTTGGCCCAAAAACCATCACAACATGGATGTGAAAGCAGTAGACGAGATTTTTGATGTTTATATCCAAAACAACCAAAAATGGGTCAATTTTTCGACATGTTTTCGAATTTTACTCGAAAAGTATTGAGTTTATCGTGCATATGTATGGATACAAAGTTATAAAGCGTAAAATTTGCATGTCGGTATTTTCTTTTTCGTTAGCTTGTTGATCGTTTGCCGAAAACCGTTGATCAAGTTTGAGATTCAATAACTCGGGGTTAAATGGTCCGAATTGAACGTTCAAAACGTCAAAAGCTGTGTTTTTCCAAGTCCTTTGAGTGGGTTTTCTCAGATTTCATTTAAAATAGAAACCCGCACAGATATCTTAATTATTACTAAGGTAAAATTTGAACCACTTTTTTAAACTAACGTCTGAGTCAGTTAAACCGAAAAAATTGTTGATTAAATCATTGCATATGATAGCTGTAACCTTCTAGTATGTGTAAAAAAATATTGTAAGTTTAAACAATCTTTTGTGGCGTATATCTTTATTCTAACAATGTCTATTTCTTTGACTCAATGTTTTTTAACAATTAGATCACTCAGCAACTAAATAAGATATCGGAACCGCGTTTGTTGCTCTCAGTTCGTGAAAAAATAACGTATTATAAGACAAATAATGATTTACATTGTTTCATAAATTGCAGTAGTATTTTGCGTCTGAAAAATAGCTGTTTTTTCTTTTTTTTACTTATTCATTCGCTGTGCCAGCAGGGATGGGAATTTTCACATTCTGAACCACGGAATTTTAAAGCAAATTTCACGTTCTATAACTTTGTTTCCACAAATATGCACGATAAACTTGATACTTTTCGAGTAAAATTCGAAAACAAGTCGAAAAATTAACCCATTTTTGGTTGTTTTGGCTATAAACTGTTATTTTGCAATTAGCACAGCCTAAAAATCGGTAGAGGCAATTTATTATCATTAACCATGATATTTTTGAGGGATTCCATAAAAAATCTCGCCTACTGCTCTTACATCCATCTTTAATGCTAACTCGACTGAACTAAATGGTTGGTTTTATTTTGCAGATTTACCAACCCCGTTTAATTTTGAAGTGTAATTCAATATCCTTTGTGGCATATAGCCAGGGGAGTAGTTGCTGCTTCTTAGTGAACGATCTTTGTTCTTTGATTTTCCAAGACTCTGTAAGGCGTTATAATGGTATTATACTATTACCTTTGACATCTATAACACGCTTTACTAAAATGACCATTTATTTGCAGAAAACTATGAATAAAGTAAAAAACTATAATGTTATTGTTTTTATTTTTATTTCTTTCAACACAATTTTATTACAAGTGTACTACACTAGAAGACTCGACAGACGTTGTCATGTGCTAACCTCTTGACTTATCATGATATACAGATTTCGAAAATGCTTATCGAACCGTCCTGATTACACAAGTACGACAAGGAAAATATGAGAAAAACAGCTTGAAAGAGAGAGAAAGAATAATTGTGCGCGCGCATCGAGGCATGTACTTAGTTCCAGAGGCTGACCAAATGTTGATTGTCTCACTTTTTAAACCGCTGTTGCCAGAAGCGCAGATTAATTTGTACAAATGATATTTTTGTCTTGTTATCGTTGACTTTTTTTCGAAGTCAGGCATAATAGGTGAAACTAAACACTTTCATCCGGCATCATTGTCCTTTACAGAGAGAATTCACTAGTTGGTGGTATTCAGTATGTTCCCAACATGGAAGGAGTGAGGGTGTTGATGAAATAAAAACACACAATCGTTATTATGTAACCTGTACATGTTATAATTCATTTTTGTCAACTTGATCGTTTCTGACAAAGTTGACAATTAATTTCTAACTACAACAGTTACTCGATTCTCTTGCTGTTTCAACGGCTTGGCATCATAGGCTAGCTATGACGTTCATTAGGGTTTACATTGTATCAGTTATAAAAAAACGCATTCTCATTAACACATACAAATATGTTTAAAAATATATATATAATTGTCAATATTTTGGATTTTAGATTGATGTCACCAGAAATTAATCAAAAACCTTCATTGTTTCCTAAATTGGGATCGAAATTCAGATATTCTGGTCGAACTCATTACGAAACCAGAAAAACTCCCATAGATCGTCCAGCTCCCCAATTCGAGCGTTCTTTAACTGGAAAACGATTAGCTTCTCGTAGTATGGATCGTAAGTAATGAGTTAAACATGAATTATTTGCCAATAAAACACAGTTTTAGTTTATAGTCAGATTTATTCTAGCAATCAACAGAATTTTTTATATATTTATCTACATACTTCAAGGTACTTCTGAAAAAAAAATCAGCCGTATTGCTAATTACTTGTACTTTGGGTCTATTCTATTTTCATGAAACGTGTTTCACGTTTCATGTTTCTTTGATGTGAGTTCTCCTTTACAAAAAAGCGAAAGACAAATTAAATAATCACCTTTATTTATACAATAATTGTGTTCTTTTTTTAATTTCTTGGGAAATTAAACCACAATATTTCTAAATTCTTTATTTCAACGTTTCGGTAGCGTTCCAGCTACCGTTGCCAAGAAAAAATAAGTAGAAATTAATCTCTTTATCCCTAACTGACACAACAGAAAAAAATTTGACAACTAGACAATCAAAAATTATTTTGAAGTTTAAGACTGCAAAATTTTGTTATCAAATTTTTATTAAGGTCCATTCATAGTAGATCATATCTGTGGCAAAATGTGAAATGAAACACTTCATTTTATGACATTCCAACGATATGATAGTCTACTAGAAATGGAAATCCAGTGAAGTGCACGTTCCAGGAACGGTTTTTATTGGGATAGCGCGTTTCTTTCGCTTATATTGGAAATGTTGTTAATAAAACGCGTTTCTTAATAGCTTATTTGTGTATGAATATTTAAGTTTTTGAAATATGTATCCTCAGTTTTGTGATTTTGTGTATTGAAATGTGTATCGATTAACAACTATTCAAATTATAAATCATAAGAAAACCTGGATAAAAACTTATGATGCTATCCTGATAACGCAGGTAATTGATTATTGGAAATTTCTCTTTCTAACATTGGTAACCAAATTTGACTACAATCGGCTGATATACTAGCTACACATTTATCTGCATTTAGTTGTATTAAAGCACTTTCTTTGATTTCCGTCTTTTATTATTGGGTTCTTTTAATATTATTTTTGATGAATCCCATTGAATTTGATGACCCTCTTCCCAAGCATGTTTGCAAATAGCTGACTTGAAGAATTCCCTATCTTTGATATATTTTTTGTGTTCGTTTATTCCTACTTTCAATGGTCTAGATGTTTCACCTAAATAAAATTTGTCGCATTCACATGATATTTGATATATGCAGTTTTTTGAAGATTGTTCTTCATTCTTTGGTTTCGTTTTTGTTAGTATTGATCTCAATGTATTATTCGATTTAAAACTAGTTCTAATATTGAATTGGTTACCAATTTTTTTAATTCTTTCCGATAAACCCTTAACATATGGTATTGTTAAGTTCCTAAAAATTATGTTAGCTGAATTATTAATATTATTGTTATGGGGTATTAACAATGAGCCCCTCTCTATATGCTTAATCTCCTTATTTACAAATTCTGCAGGGTAATTATTGTTATTTAAAACATCTTTAAAAAAAGTTTTTTCCTTTGTAAATTGATCATCACTAGAACAAATGATTCTGGCCCTATCGTATAAAGATTTTACTATCCCTTTTTTAACACTTATAGAATGATTAGAGTCAAAATTCAAATATCTATTAGTGTGTGTTGGTTTGCGGTATACACTCGTTTCATACCCTGTAGATGTTTTATTAATAAGAACATCTAAAAATGGCAAAAAATTGTTATTTTCAATTTCAATTTCAAATTTTATAGATTCCTCTCTTTCATTTATATTTTTTTAAAAATCATTAAGAGATATTAAATCATGAGGCCATATTGCGAAGATGTCATCTACATATCTCCACCAGACAATTGGTTTTAATTTTTGATTATTTACTATTTCGGCTTCAAAATGTTCCATGTAAATATTCGACAAAATTGGTGAGAGACAAGAGCCCATGGCAAGACCGAAATTCTGTTCATAAAAATCATTATTGAATTGAAAATATGTTTTTGTTATACAAAATTTTAATAATTCTATTATTGCTGTTACGCTCAATTTGGTTCTTTCTGTAAGGGTCTGATCAATTTCTAATTTTGATTGGACAAGTTCTATTGTTTTTTGTACCGGTGATAGCTTTTCTATAAAATGATTGCTATTTCTGATGTATGAATTTGTCTGTCCCGCGAGGGGTTCAATAATTTTCAATATATGATTCGATAGTTTACTGCATGGGGAATTAATTGTGCTACAAATTGGTCTCAATGGTATGTTTTGTTTATGAATTTTTGGCAGACCATAAAAATGTGGTGGCTTACTGTATTTAGGTGTTAACATTGTTCTTTCACGACTAGCAAATTCGTTCTTGAATTTGAAAAGTGTTTTATAAATTTTGTTTTCAATAGATTTGGTAGGATCATTTGGTAGCTTAGTATAAGGGCCATTTATTAATAAATCCATTACTTTTAAATCATAATCAACTTTGTTCATGATAACAGTAGAATTGCCCTTATCAGCCGGTAAAATAATTATAGAATCATCTTCCTTTAGATTTTTTATTTAAAAAAAGAATGAATAATATACCACAAGGAACATACAGAAAATAATTGTGTTTTCAGCACTCGGTGGATTACGAGCCGACGAAGATTTTAACGAAGCAAATAAACGACACACGATGTCGCACCCACCGGAGTACATACCCGATATCGATAATCAAACTCCCGCCACTGTCAAGTCTCCCAAAGAGAAAAAGGAAAAGGTATCTAATATATTTTTTGAATTCTGTTTATTTTTCATTCGACGATTTATAGTTTCTATCTCCAACGTTTTTGGTTTGAATTTACTGAATGGAGCTAGAAAATTATAATTAACTTTAATATAATATATGTTATAACTTAGCTTGCTAGGAACAGAAGTTCAGGATCTGTAAAATCTGGAAGTTCGGCTAGTTCTTTCGAAGGAGAATATGAGGCAGCAAAAAATGAAAAGGTCTTTTTTAATATTACCGACTATGCTGATTTTTTATTTTTAGGTGCCTATAATTTTTCGCGTAGACTATTGGCTTTATATGCTTTATTTCTTTAGTATATTTTATAAGGTGGTTAACATAATTGAAATATTTTGAGCATGAGTTTTCGCAAAATAAATTTAGCGAAATTTAGGAGACGAGTCGTTTTTCGATTTCAATTCAAAGTAATAGTTCAATAAATAGGGTGATTTATGTATAACTAGGGTAACGATGTCCGATGCATTTCATCAATAGCTTGAGTTTATCGTTATTTAAAACTGAACAAAAATCCCATTAATATAATTAGACTTTGGTTTCTTTTTTATGATTTATTGGTTCAACTTTAATTTTATTATGGGCTCCTTAAATTCTTCAATTGATTTATTAGTGAACTCACTCGTTTTAAATATTCCCAAAATACTAAATGTTTTTCAGTGCTCTTCTACAGCGTGTCCTCTCATCTGCTAGTTTCCTTTTCAATACTTCCGTTATGAAACCATGTCCTTTTTCCCAATTGTCCCTACAATCCACCATCCAGCGCACCAGGTCCGCTGAGAAAGCACCCTCTACATCCCATAATAATGTCTCTTTCCTTTTTCCCCCTTAAAGCACCCGCTTAAAAACTGAGTGATGTAAAAATCGATCTTCTTATGGTATGAGACTCTTTGTCCATTGAGCAACGCTTTCTAGCTCCGCCCATCTCCGTATCCATATTTCCCTGGTAGCTTCCTTCTGCGCACGTCTGATTTCATCTGTCACTTTACCCACCCGAAATAGTCTCTGAAGCTCTTCTACCATTATGTCCATCGGGGAGATCCCGGCGATGACTGCCAGTGCCTCAAAAGTCCTATACGCCCTAGTTACCCAGAGCAGCATTTTCCTCTGCGTGAACAGGATCATATTTTTGTGCTTCTCGACCAGTATTACCCCACCCCAGATGGGCGGCGCGTACAATAAGATCGAGGTCACGACTCCTGCCAACATCCTTCTAACCATGATCCCCGGGCCTCTCATGTTTGGGAGTATCCTTGTAAGAGCGGAAATTTGTCTTTATTACAGGTTTGTCTTACATGTTCGTTGTAGATGAGTTTATCGTCGAGCCAGATTCCCAAATATTTTAGCGCCTTGCTAGGTTTTTGAAGCATTGTTTTCCACAACAAAAGCAATATCTTCCCCTTTCTTCTTCAAGGGGGGTGCCTTCAGGAAACAGGTAAATGGCGGGAATTGTTCTTCCAACGTCTAGAAAGCTAGTTCGCGTTAACAGAAATTATTAAATTTAGCCTGAATGAAAAGATCTAACATTGATCTGCAGTCATTTGAACTGTTATCACACTAATGTTATTGTTGCCACTAGATTACATAAATGTAATGCTGTCGCTACTAACAATGAGAACGAATTTTAAAATAATGTGATGAATCGATCAATTGCATCCTTGAATAAATAACTAGGTACGTAATTACTGCCGCCTTAGATGTTCGAAATGTCATCCACCATTTTCAATGCATGAAATCATTGCTGACTGGTAGAGAAAACAGCAGCTTCAATTTCTGCCCTCGAAATACTTCGTATTATTGTCTGTCGTTTCGTTTCAACCAAGTCAGCTCTTTTTGCGGGTCTATCGGATTAAAAGAGATCTTTTACTCGCCCCCACAAATAAAAATCTAAACAAGCTAGGTCTGGAGACCTCGGTGGCTAAATAAATGAGCTTCCAAATATAGGATTTTAGTGATATTTGATGCTTTTGATTTACTAACATCGTTTGAAAACAATTATAACATTCTTATATAACTAAAAAATGTAGCACAACTTACTTCACCAGCATTCTAGACGTTGGAAGATCAATTCCCGCCATTTTCCTGTTTCTTACGATATCTTAGGATTAGAAAGAGATATCGCCTTGCGGTTTGCAGTGTTTTATAACTAATATAGTTTACTTTTTAAAGATCTACTTTAATTTGTATGCTTCCATTTAAAATTGTTACGAGAAAACACCATATTTGAAAAAATAAAACAGCGCCCTCTAGTATTTATATTATTGATCAGATTGCTTCATATTTACAAATATTCGATTGTTCAACAAAAGCTCTTTCAAACATCAAGCTTATTAAAATCGGTCAAGCAGAACCCGAATTACAGGCGTTTTGTCGTAACAAGATTCCCACTCGCCCCCACCCCTTATTTGAAGAGATAGACTTAAATTTGTCCCATTGAAAATATGCAGAATTTGTCGAGGAATCTGATTATAATATTTAATATGCTCGTTAATAAAGTAAATTTTGAAAAATTTTGCATTTTAAAATTTCAACTGTCTAAAGGCCTGGTTTCGCACGTGCGATGAATGTATGCGTCCGACGCTTGCAGCCGCTGCATGCGTTCATCGCAGGGACTGCTCATATGGTACTACCACCGTCCATAAATTTCAATAAGTCTGCTTACTCTCGCCGAAACC
>CAJUYI010005547.1:0-15501 GCA_910591695.1 Galerucella pusilla
TTATCATTAACACAATAACTAAACAATTAAGGTCCCTGTAAATATTTTCTAAAGATTGAGTTGTATGGACCAGTAGATCCGTAACGAAAAGTGAAATCAAAATGAGTAAATAGTTCAAATATTGTTAGCATACACGCGCTCCATATGCTTCCCTCTTTTATTATCATCAGTGACCCTCCGCTACTTAAAAGATTAATCTACCCCAAATGTATTGAATATTGCACCACTTTATTACATCATTAATTACAGAAATTATCTCCCTCGAGAGAGAAAGAGCGAGCATGTTGACGGGACATAATGTATATTATTTGCTTATAATTATGGAATACATGATGCAGTTTTAGGATTCAAAGATGACGATATCTGGTAATTACAGTGTGGGCATATTTGATACAATCCGAATCACTGTAACAGATGATGAGTTTTATATAGGATCCAATTATCTCTAAATTTAAAATTCAATCCTAAACGAGAAAAGCTTATCACTTATCATCATATTGTATATTTAACTTTTCGAGCTTTCAAGAGTTTGTTTACTCGAAGACGCTATATAATCAATACATATAGGTATTTATTGTGGCAAATGGGTTTCTATTCAATCCGCTTTTGTAAGCCTATAGTTGGTACCAATAGAAATATAACAGGTAATAATTGGTACACCTCAGTTGTGCTCGTAGATTATCTGTACAAAAATGAACTCACTTACTGTAGAACAAGGAAAAAAACCAAAACAAGATAAGAAGGATCTACTCTGTGTGGCTTTTCAAACAATAAACCTTCAATCTCCAGAGTTCTGAAGGAAAATATAGCTGTTATCTTGATATCTTCTATGCATCGCTCAAGAGAGGAAATGCCCGAAATTAATGCCTTTTATAATCATACTAAATCTGGGGTGGATGCTGTCGACGAAAAAAGCTCTAAAATAACGTTGGCCTATATGACTTTGTTTTACAGAGTTTTAGATATGTATTCAATAAATGCATATATCATCCATCAGTCTTGTGACAATTGGTTTCTTGAAATTATTGGACAAAGCAACTAATTAAACTACTTCCCAGTGAAAGATGACAAAAAACAAATTGATCAAGTGAGCTGGAAGCAATTAATTGTAGAGTTTTGAAGGTGGCACCCGAAGCACCACCAAATACTGAAGGAGTTTTGGCTAGAAATCAGAAGAGGGGTTCTTTAATCTGTGACCGAAAATTGGAAATAAAATATTTATGCATTCAATGCAAATAACAAATTTGTCTGCAATGCTCTGAAAAAATGTGTACCCATTTAAAATCGGGAAGAGTTCTGATAAATTAGTATTTTAGTCATAGAGATACTACAAATAGAGGCAACAAAAGCCAGCTTCGAACCCGTCAGCATATACGAGAGAGATAGAAAGTAGGAGGTTTATGCTGTCTTTATCTAATAGCGTGTATGCTATATAGACACAAACAAAAACAGAAAAACCTTTGATCCTCTGTCTCTTTCTCTCTTGCTGGAGTTCAGACGGACATTTCCACTTACACTGTCATGTTAATTTTTCAGTATTAATTTATAAGCTAGTATGTGCTGTTTCTTGTTAGTTATTCCTTAGACATCAATTTTTCAGTACAAAAAGTTTCAATCAGTATTTAGTCCAGTAACTGAAGACCTGAAAATAGGCAAACCAATCAATATATTTGTCCAATAATTTTTTTTGGCTTGATTTGTAGGTCTTGACAGATACTTCAAAGGGAGAAAAAGTTCTCCAAGATTGCCCCTTAGCTAAGGACCCAAAATGGCCTCAAAAAAACGGTTTTCCGCCAATATCTCCCGCAATACGCAAGTTAGAATATTTTTGTTTAAATAAAAAATGAAGGTCGTTAAATTATCTACAAAAATAGTCTCTATTATTATTTTCGCAACACGGATATTTTTTGCGAAAATGGCCTTTGAAAAAAAAACGCCAGCGGAATACCTGCACTCGCTAAATTGTGGTGTATACACATGAAAATCAGGGCACCAATCGTTTTTTCGGCAATTATTGGCGTATTTTACACGATTTTTGTGTGTCACAGCAACACTTCGTGTCTCTTCATTCTGTTGGTCAATGTTCAGTGTAATTTCACAAGGCGATGAGTCGCAAATTTACTAGAAAATTGCGAAATCTTATTGCTTCATTTGGCAGTCTTGAGTAACGGCGTTTTGGCTACTAGTAAGTCAATACCTATAGAAGCTGATAATAATGATTTTTTGATAAATATTTTTTGCATTAAACTTCAGAAGGAACAGTATAGGTGCAGGATTTCAGAAAAAACAAGGAATTTTTAAACAAATACCATTTATTCCTATAAAAATTAGGTTGAAAATACAAAATACATAGACAAATTCTGAGTAGGGTAAAGGCACCAGTGAATGCCAGGAACCAGTGAATGCCAGTTTTTGCAAAAATCCGCGACAAGGCGAGAGCTATAATTTTTCAACCCGAGTAACATGCTTGTTTATGCTGGAAAACGAAGTTCTAGAACTTCAAATATGAAATTAAAACGCGTTATTTCATGACGAAAATCGCTGAATTTAAGTGACATTCACTTGCATTAAAGTGGCATTCATTGGTGCTGTTACCCTATTTTAAACCAATTCATGTCTTCAGATTCATCCTCTTCATCATCAGCGTGATTCTCGTCGCCTATTACCTCTACTTCTTCCTCTGTCCCTCTTGTTCCTATCCCTTGTTCTTTCAGCTCTTTTTCTATCTCCCATGTTTCTTCCACCTCCCCTTCAAGCACTTGTGGTTCTCCTTCCACCTCTAATTCTTCCGGGAATATACCTTCATTTTCTTCATAATTTAAACACTGTGTCAACTGATATGAACCACAGATAGAGGAGCATTTCAAACCTGCTTTTAAACATGAACAATTCTTCTCGCAGCCTGTTGTACACTGACCAAAAATCATCTTCAAGAGAACGACCCTCAAATATGGGGAACAAGTTATATGGATGGAAAGGTCTGAATATAAGCTTTAATTCAGTGTGGGTATTAATTCTCAAAAAATTAACAGCGGAGAACAAAAAGCATTTAAAAAAAGGCCGATTTTCACCCGTGTTACCAATTTTCCCGGTCCCTGGAAAATGAGTGCATTGTATTCCGGATAAAAATATTAGTTCAGAGAGTAGACATAGTAAGCTTTCAAATGGTGTGCATTTAATAACAAAATAATTGAACATTAGTTCTTTATTTTCGCTTGTTTACAAGATTTGTTAGAACTACGAAAACGACTGAAAAATGCAAATAAATAAATAAACTTTTTATTGAAACGCCAAGAAGATACTGAAAAAAAATTTCTAGTAACATTCAGGACCTCCCCAGACCCCATTTTTAAAAACAAGGGATAATAAACCATTTAAAATAAATAAAATGTCAATGATTTAATGGAAGAGGCCAAAATATTGGGGAAAAATAACATTGGCCACTTTTTGCAATGTCCTCGACGGGCGAGAACGGGGCTTAAGGTACACATATTGATACCTACGGATATTCCCATTACAATGAACTTTAAATCATCGAAAAATATTAATTTTTGACCAAGTTCTGGAAGAATTAGTTTGCCGGTTTACAAGTTAATTTTATAGACGGTAGCATCTCTAGAGGTAGTGCAGCCGCGTAAGCGAGGGAACGTTTGGATGCGATTATCTCGAAAACTGTTGAATTCTCGAAAAAAATGATGGTGACCATTTTTGTAGATAATTTAACGACCTTCACTTTGAACCTAAACAAAAATTGGCCAATGTGCACATTTCGGAAGATAATGGCGGGAAACCATTTTGTGGGGGGAGTTAGGGGCCATTTTGGGCCCTTAGCCAAGAGGAAATCTTGGAGAACTTTTTCTCCCTTTGAAGTACCTGTCAAAACCTACAAATCAAGCCAAAAAAAATTATTGGACAAATATATTGATAGGTTTTCCCCTTCAGTTACTGGACTAATTCGTGATTTTTTTTATATAAAAATTAATTAACCTATATGTTTATTTTTGATGTTTTTGGTCATGACAAATATTATTTTTCAGTTCTAGAATTTGTTTTTGTCTAAGAAGAATATAAATAAAAAATTTGTTTGCCTATTTTTATCAATCCTCAATAAAATAATAATAATAAAAACATTGAAAACATCTTTATTTTAGAGTCACATGGACTCCGCAACGCAGCGAGTTTTCAAATTTCCGACCACGCTGGTTAAGGGAAGATACTTCAGTGTATTTAATCCATGTAGTCAAGTTTTTTACACTATTATTCGTCTTTATTTCCTGCGTTCATTTTTTCTCCGAAATGTGGATTACTTCTAAGTAGTTCAATTTTATTGTGTCTATTTGAAAGCTCAACTGTTCATTCCCGGACCTATAACCTTAACTTTTGAGTTTTATCCGCTCCTATTGCCATATATTTTTTTGTATCTCTTTCTGTCATGATTCTTAAGTTATTTCCATTTACTTAAATGTTTGTGTACCTAGTTTTGTTATCTTGATGAAGGATTTTCTTATTATTTTGTTTATAAAAATTGTGAATAATAATGGGCTTGATTGATTGATTGTTTCAGTACCACCAGTTAGATGCTTCGAGACCTCAGTCTTCAAGCTTTTTGTGCTCTTGGTTGTACCGTTTATATGACGAGACCAGTAGCCCTTATCAGACTCAACAGTCTTTTCACTTGGACCTTTCTTGAAGAAATACTCTCTTGAGTACTCTTGTCCTAGGACTTTATCTCCAATGAGTCAGTGCTTCACATTCGAAAACAAGATATAAGGCTATTTCATTCTCTTCCATGCTCAACCGACAGATAGGTTCGATGGTAGATGTCGATTGAATGCATATGCTTCCTCAGGGCACAGTGGCCGGTGAGTAATCCTGCAACTTTCCTTATCTGGCTTCTGGTGAGGTTTCAATATTTCGAGGATTTTTTTAATCAGAAGTTTCGGTTTTGGCACGTGGTTAACGGTACCTTAGGTACCATAGGTGAGCAAAAGCGGATCCGAGAGGTATATGTGGCATCCGCTAAAATTTAAGTTTTTTTCCTTTTATTGATTGTTGTGGTTGTGCGCAAACCATGAATAAGATAGTAATGAGAACTCCAACAATAAATCTATTATTAAAATATATGGAGTTTGTCACGATTGGCAGATATCAAGTCACGTAGCGTAGCACTAGCTGCTGTTACCTATTATTTATTTAAAATAATAAGGAAAGATAAATTGCAACGGCGACTCAATGTGGAGAGCACCTCAGGTGTGAATTCGGAGACCAAACTAATATCAGTTCAGGGAGTAGTCTTACCTTTTGGCGGGTAATCCTACTTTATTTAAGTTATTGAAGCTATATTGAAGTTAATGAGATAATAAATGAAGTTAAGAAACCAAATGAATTTAATAAGTTCATCAATCAAATTAAGAAATGTAATTAAAGTTAATCAAGAAAGGTAAGTGGGCGCCACCCTGAATAATATTAGTCGACTTGTTTTTCACCTCACAACTCTCTATCATCAAACCTGGAAATGTTGGAAGGGAAGGAATATGAACAACGTTGTTAAATTTACAAGTTGTATAATGACTTTAAACTGATATCACAGTGGGAAAAATAAAAAAATATTGTTGTTGTTTGTTGAAGCACGTTGTTTTACATAGATTTACTTTCCTCTTTTTCCTCGGACAGGTCCTAGGTGGCAGGTACGAAGTCTCAGGTACTAAGTTTCAGTGTCTCAGGTACTCAGTTTCACTGTCTCAAGTACTAAGTTTCACTGTCTCAGGTACTAAGTAAGTGCTAAGAAAGATACATTGTATCAGAAATAGTTACATTCTTTTTCATGTAAAATTCAGGATATCTGCAGTAATTCGTATTTACAAGTGTTTAAGAAATTCAGAAATTCATTTGAGAACGTGGTTTATAAAAAAAATATATCCTGTATTTTACTATAAAAAAAACCAAAGAAGCAATAAAGAAATGTGATATAATATTATTAAGGAAATCTTATTTATTTCCATTCATCAAAGAAACAATATCTAAGTAGGTAACATAAAAACTCAATTTCACTACTTATTTCAATCACAGAAGGCGATAAAAAAAATGTAATGAAAAATGTAATACGGAAATATAATATTCTTGTTGGTAATTAGAATGAATGAATTAATTAAAATTAAAATTAAAAATCAGAAAAGGAAAAGCATATATGTAAATGCAACTTACCATTCACATTGAATGCACTTTAGAAAAGTTTGAGGTAAACCTCATACAATAATTAAAAATTGACCTTATCGGTTCATGGTTCACAGGAGAAAGAAAGCTTATTCCAACTACTCGCTATTAAATTATTGAACTATGCGATGAGCAATCGACATACGTTGTATATTCCTTTCGGGCGACGACCCAGCACTGTAGTGGAACGCGTTCGATGCGATAATTACAGTCAAGCAAGGTCGGACATGGTTAGTACTTGGATGGGTGACGACCATGCCAGGGAAAACCATCGTATGGGGCCCGTACAGCCTGCAGCGGACTAGCATATCACAGCTCGCAGGCATTATACCAATGAGCACGAGGTATAATGTAGATATGCCGTCTTTCGGAGGAGACGTAAAACCGAGGTCCCGAGTTCATGGATGTTGGGCTCGTTAAAGAACGCTACCACTGGTTGGAACACTAGTGGGTTCGCCAAAATTTCCGGTTAGGGGTAGAGTGCTCCCGGCGTCGGTGATTAGCCACAGTCGCAGAAATAGACCGACGTTAAATAACAGAATATATTCCTTTCCTGTTCACATGGTTCGCTTCGAGAAAGAATTTACATATTAATAGTGTGTTCTTAATTTCTATCTATAGGAGAGAAGAATTGAAATATTTGACCAATATCAGTGTATACTGATCCTCACCAACGGAGAATATCCGTCGCACATTAAATGTAAAAATTTTGCCTTTCGGCGGTGATCGGTGCTACAGGTTCTCGACGAGAATCCCATGTTGGTAAGGAAAAAGGACTGGCTACTCGCCGTCCGGTAGATATTTTAATATTTCAATGATAGTGGCCAAATATAACGTTACACTGCAGTTTTCATTGACAGAAATGCGAATCACGAATAAAAAGGAATAAAATTTGGTTATTTGAGACCAACGAGCTCTGTCAATCATGAACACCGAATAACGAACAAAAGGACTTCTTTCGTGTGGAATAAGCGATAAGAGAAATTGCTATCAATTCAAAGTGATTGATGTTGTTTTCCAAATACAGATCGTTCGTAAAAAACCTCTAATATACATATAGGTACTTTGTCACGACGGATTTCAATTATGTCGAGGGAAATAACAAATAAATGAGATGTAAACTTTCAAAGGTAGTGTTTTATTGTTGGTTTAATCGTCTATTAGAATTTCACAAATATTTCATCAATACATTTTTTAAATACCAAGCAAGTCACAATTTCATTCAGTATTTTCAAAAGATCTCGCACAAGGCAATTTGTATGCAGCGTAAAATTTCGTTCGGTCGCTGCAGACATAAGAAAACCTCCAGGTATACGAAAAAAATCTACAAAGTATACACGTGTTTCTTCACAAATCTAATGAACCGAAAAATGTATATGAAAACGGTTCTTGATATTTTTCTATGCATTCTTAAGATTGCCTTAAAAGTGGTAAATATACGGCGTGTCTTTCAAAATTGACTTCAACTTTTGTACTGACCATGAATGAGTTGACGTAACAATGCAAATGATCTCTACTCGAGTGGAAAACACTTCACAAATAAAAAGAGTGTCCTTTTTGGGCAATTTGTCAACTTTTGGGGTATTGTTAAGGATCTAATCGATGGTGAAGTGCCAGGTGGTGGTCTATGCAAAATCCTGTTTTTATTATACACTATCAATAATAAATTTTTTTCTCGAAACGTACAGTGCTAACTATTTATACCATTTATCTATTAGTATTTTTTATAATAGATTTATGTGGAATTAATTCTGTACAAGAGATTTAACTGAGTTGTTTCATGAAAAACTGTTGCCTAACAATTAGACGAGAAAAACCGACAACTGATAGAAACGCGATAGCAAATGATGCCTCTGCTAATTATTTCTGTGGTAGATGTTTGTTTTTACCAAACGGGTCAATTATATAATATAAAATATATATAATACAGGGTGTCCCAAATAAGAGTGACTGATTTTAAACATAAATGCCCAGCTTATTAATTGCTCTAAGGAGATAGGGTTTTCACTAGTTTATTAAAGAGATTTTTTTAGGCTTGGCTGGCATTTCATCTCATCAACACAGGGTGTTTTACTAATGTTGGTCATATTCAAAGGGGAAAATATGTATTATTTTAAAAGGGACACCCTATAATTTTTGATCTCATTCGAAAGAGCAATCATTCTCCTTTCCAAAAATGTATAGTTTTCTATCTTTTGTTTCATTGACAACAAAGATATTCGAGATGTAGTAGTACATTTTTAATTAGTAGTTTTATATGAACGTTTTTTGATGCCTAAAATCAACTCATGCTGTGACCGTTTGACGCATAACAAAATCATTTAAGTCGGTTTCATGTAGTATGCATTTTTAATTACGTACATAATTGCCAACAAATCTGACGAACAGTTTATTTAGTAAGAAAACAAAATAACATTATTCAATACATATAAAGAACGAAGTTACAATAAATGCTACATATGCCTACCCTCTTCGTTTATGCATAACTGTAAACGAAATTTTAAATAATTTTCAAATGAATTTTCCAACATTTCTGGCGGAATGTTTTCAATAATGTTCCTGATATTATTGTTGGTTATGCTGAATTGTTAGGCTTAGAATTGTACCACCTATCCTTCACACATCATAGCATAAGTTGATTTTAGGCATCAAATTACGTTCATAAAAACTACTAATTAAAAATGTTGTTGTTAATGAAACAAAAGATAGAAAACTATACATTTTTGGAAAGGAGAATGATTGTCTTTTTGAATGAAATCAAAAATTATAGGGTGTTCCATTTAAAATAATACATATTTTTCCCCTTGAATTTGACCAACATTAGTAAAACATCCTGTGTTGATGAGATGAAATGCCAGCCAAGCCTAAAAAATCTCTTCGATAAACTAGTGAAACTAGTGAAAACCTCATCTCTTTGGAGCAATAATTAATAAGCTGGGCATTTATGTTTAAAATCAGTCACTCTTATTTGGGAGACCCTGTATAAAAAATATAATTAGGTCCGGTTCTATCACCTCTGGTCAAAAGTGATGGTTTGTCAACCACTGGTCAGGTGTTGAACTTGAGGTTAGGAAAAAATGTGTTCTATCATCATGGGTCAACTATACTTTTAACCAGTGGTTACTCAACATCGATAATTTTCGTCGTGAATGTACTATCCATTATAAAGATATTGTACAAAATTTGACTTTCCCGCCTAAAAATTGCATATAAAAGTTTGGTTATAGGTATGTCAAAGCACCTTATTTCTCTAAGCACCTCGTTTTGTCAGATTGTTTGTTTTCGTTTCTATAATGGAAGAACAAAAAATAAAAGAGAAGTAGGGGAAAAACTTGATGCTTTATTGATATTAACCAAAAAATATCATAAAATAATATAGAATTAAACCACAGATGCTGTAATCTGGAAGGTAAAGCAGCAATGTTGAAAAAAACATTGCCGCTGAGCTAAACAGTTACGGAATTTATGGCAGACCATCTGATCGTCACTGAGAATTTCATATGGTATTTATGATATAACGGGAACTGTTATTCAGTTCCCACTGCATTTTTGCGATAGAACGGTAATAGGGGAGTATGTTAATGACGTAATTTGTGACGCAATAAGTTATAAAACGGGATCTCTTTCAGTTCCCGCACCTAGGAGTATGGTTACTGGCGGTTATAGAAATTTAATTGACAGGAGTAACATTTGAAAATTAGACATTTGATTGGAATTGCAGTATAATATCAAAGATAATTCATTATTGTATGTATAATATCCACGGAGCTAGTAACTGCGAAAAAGTGTTTATTTACATTCTGAAAAGCTGAAAAAACACCGTTTCATTATAATTATTTGCTTAATCAATCCATATGATTCACCCTAGGGTGAAAATAATCATCCGAAACTCCTAGCCTAACTGAACTATGCAACGTTACTTGTGATGACATAACTACGACAAACCAGCAAACCTCTTGTCAGATCTTGTTAATCATAACTAGAACTCTTAGGGTCGGTTCTATCACCTCTGGTTAAGAGTTCTAGTTATGGTTAACAAGATCTGACAAGAGGTTTGCTGTTCTATGACCACTTGCTTCGTTATAACCATAGGTTGAAGTTTTTTGACCAAAGGATAAAGTAACATGACAGGCACATTGAGTTCTTGTTAAGACTGTGACCACTGGTTAACCTAATTTTGGTGACATTTTGCAATCTTGACAATTTTAAATAAATATATTTCTGTCACAGCACATCTCCATTTATTTTTAATTGACTATTTGTAAATAAAGGACGTTAGCGCTTAATATAAATCCTATAAAGTATCATAATGAAAATAATGATTGATCCCGGACTTGATGGCTCAGATGAGGATGAGCTATCCTTTCCCATACCTCAACCTCGAAGACAAAAATTAATACGAGAAATGGTGAATTACTATGAAACTCTCAGTGACGATCAGACCTTCTGCCATAAATTCCGGAACTGTTTAGCTCAGCGGCAATGTTTTTCCAATATTGCTGCTTTACCTCCCAGGTTACGGTATCTGTGGTTTTATTCTATATTATTTTTTAATATTTTTTGGTTAATACCAATAAACAATCAAGTTTTTCCCCTACTTTTATTTTATTTTTTTTTCTTCCATTATAGAAACGAAAACAAACAATCTAACAAAACAAGGTGCATAGAGAAATATAATTTGTCTATAACAAGGTGCTTTGACATACCTATAGCCAAACTTTTATATGCAATTTTTAGGCGGGAAAGTCAAATTTTGTACAATATCTTTATAATGGATAGTACATTCACGAAAACTATCGATGTTAAGTAACCACTGGTTAAAAGTAGCTGACACATGATGATAGAACACATTTTTTCCTAACCTTAAGGTCAACACCTGACCAGTGGTTGACAAACCATCACTTTTAACCAGAGGTGATAGAACCAGACCTTAACCAGATGTGATAGAACCGGCCCTTAGACGTCGAAATGATCAAGGTCTAATAGAAGAACTTAATAAGGGACGCTATTCTTCACGAAATTTTCAGCATACATTAGGCAAAATTGATGTTAAAAATCGGCGTTGACAAGTTAAAATATTCAAAGATGTATATGTATATGATAAAGTATTAAAATATATTATTTAAAATTATTTGTGCATAGTTTTAATACATTTTCAATAGTTTTTCATATTTTTTCTTTTATTCAACGGAATAAACATAATACACTTGGCAATTATGTTGTAACCTTACCGCTTAATAAAGTTCCGTTTATTTCGACTTAAATTGGCGAAAACTACGAAGTGGGCGACATCTGTTAATTTTCTTTCTAACTTCAATAAAGGTGAACAACAAAATCAGATGCCAATAATTTTGTTGTGTCATTTAAAATCTGTGATTTAAAATTTGAGTATAAATGGTAAAGTAATATAGCTATTGAAAGTTCTTTTCTAAGATAAAAACTTTTTAGGTTTAATAAAAATTTTAACGAACTAAACACCTTCACAAACTGTGACGACTACTGTCATGCCATCAGCTGACCGGCCGCGTGCCTTTGTTGTTCACCCTTATAGCAGCCATATTGAAAAATTCAGTGCCATCTATTGACACGTGATTTTCTCCAATAGCAGAGTACGTTATTGCTTAATGAGGTGACTGTTATTTTTTTACTTTTGCGCATGAGCAAAATAACCGATAACGTATAAAGTTGATCAAATAAGTAGCTTAGAATCTCTCTAATAAAAAACATGAAAAACCTAAAATATTATCATGTGCTTCGTAATCACAAGATAAATGTTCATTCAAAATAGAAACATTGGTAAAAAATAACCTGAAGATTCAATTTAAATGAATGTAATTACATATTTAATCGTAATTTTCAATTTTGATCAATTTTTTTCAGTATCATGTTTCGATATTGTCAAATTTATAGGTACTTTACTCTTGAGTAAAACTAATATTTTTTGACAAACCTCATATACGACTAGAAAATTTGATATTTGATAACTATATTCTAGGTTTAAGATGGTGCAACACTTTTTATGAGGAATAACTTTTCTTCCTAAGATTAATAATAAAAAAGTTTTCCATATGATTCCAACTTAGGGAGACATAATGTATACCTATTCATATTTCTCTAAACTATATTCTAAACTGTATTCCATTTGCTATCACATATTGTCACTACCCTGTCTCGTCTCCGAAAATAGAGAACCATATTTTGTTCGATATATTTTCCACTATTTTCAATTTCAGTTATGAAATAGTGCTACTTTTCCTCTGCTCTAAGAAAGTGATATAATTTATATTTGTCATACAATCTGATTATCGCGAATGTATTACATGCTGATGCACTATATTTTTCTTTTTTTGGTTGTAATTGTAGTATTATACGCTTAGTATTACCATTATCTATCCTTTCTCATCAGTGGCGGTCATATAGACTTTGAGAGGGGGGGCATGGACCAAATCGTTAACTTCAAGTAAGCAGTACTTAAACACTGAAAATGAGACATTAAGGGAAAAGACGAGGAAATATATATATGTAGTTTGGTTACGAGGCAGTAGGTGCTTCGTCAAATAATTGCATAAAATTCTGCAGATTGAAATTTTTTCAATATTTGAGCTAGTCATCATCATCCTTACAACTGTCTATTAGTTCATTCTGCGTTCTTTTACTGCTTCGTCCAAAGTGCCGAAGTTTAAAATTCCTCTATAAGATCGCAAAAAGTATTTTTGACTCATTTCATTATGAAGTGTTTTTTAATTGTTACCCTAATAACACAGAAACATTCCAAAAATATTCCAGAAACATCCTTCTGGGACAATAGAAACATACTAACAACATCCCCATTTCCTTCGGAACATCTCTAGGATATTTCAGGTAACAGCCATGTCATCATTTTCAACGTTCTACAAACATCCCAATAGGATGTTTCTAGGATGACAGGATTTACTAGGAACATTCGGGGTACTTTGCGTAGAGCATCTCAGAAACGTTTTTAAAAATACACTTGAAGTGGAATCACTAGGTGCAAATAAAACATTTCAATATTTCTTAAGACAAGAGCTATTTATTACACATTTCTAACCATATTTTCAAAAACCACATGTAACATTCTTTACTAGGTATACAGAAATAAAACATTAGTAAACAGTCTTAAACTTCAAAATAATTTTTTGATTGTCTAGTTGTCAAATTTTTTCTGTTGTGTCAGTTAGGGATAAAAAATTACTTAATTTCTACTTATTTTTTCTTGACAACGGTAGCTGGAACGCTACCGAAACGTTGAAGTAAAGAATTTAAAAATATTGTGGTTTAATTTCCCAAAAAATTAAAAAAAGAATGAATAATATACCACAAGGAACATACAGAAGATATTAGTAAACAGGTATTATTATAGCAGCCATGAGGCTTAGTTGCCAGTTATTCGAATTAACATTTTCCTCGTGACGTTTTGGTGTGTTTTAATGAGTTATTTCGTTTTCGTTATCCTGGGCACAAGAAGTAGGAGTACACGAATGAGACTGAGGATTATAACTGCTTGACCCACTGGTCGACAGTCCTCCATTGTCAATATTATTGCTGTTACCTTTTTCCAGCCGTTCAAAGCACTGACTATATTTATTCAATAATTTTCTTTTTTCTGACTATCCATTTTACTATCCAATATAAATAATCACTTCATAAGTAAGCCATAACACTCACAACACAATGTTACCGCTTATTTTCACCACAAAAACTCAACACATTTCTACTTCTTACCTTACTTTTCGCAAATTGAGTCTATTTCTTTTTCTTATAATATTCTTCTTACCTCTCTGCAAAGCTGAAGCACAGGGATATCACAAATACGTCAGTAACAATATTTTTATAGGTATTTATAGATTTAATAAACAAGACAATTTACAAGTATTGACAAATGAGTATGTACGAGTTGTATATTTTTTAATGGAAATCATGTTTCTGTACGAAGAGAAACATTCTAGGGACATCCCACTGATGTTGCATTCTATCAATCGTATTTATGTACCAATAGAAAAATTCTAGGAACATCCCACCTGTGTCGGAAACATTGGGACACTAGTAGTACTTTATTGGTATGTCCCAGGTAAATACTGTGTTATTAGGGTAATTACACATGCAGATAATAACACGAGAATGTTATTCTTTTCAATTTCTGAACAATTGCGGTTGAGTTAGGCCTTGAACATTCAACACTGTTTACAATACTACTTATCCTACTACAGTTGTCAGAACCAAACATGAGCCCCGGAAAATATGCGAACTGAAATAAGGTCATCGCAAGCAGCCAATCAAGATCCAATGTTAACGATTGTCCATTAGTAATTGTTAAATATAATCGAAATAATATGACCGAGTGATTTCATCAACATACATCATTTTATTCATTCTGTATCAGTGTTGTCAATGCGAGGATGATTATCCGATTTTTAGACAATTTTACTAATTTCTATCCAATAGTTTTTCGAATATTCTGTAGAAGGGATATATAAAATGGCTATTGTTTTTGGGGATTTTCCATATTGTCTGGGGTCGAAGACTTTATTTAGATAACGAATGTGTTCTTTTGGTAATTTTGACAAATTCTGATACTTTGAATAGTAAGTTCGGGTAATTTTCATTTTTGCATCGGCAACATTGGACTATAAGTGGTTTTATTTTACTAGACTATGAGCCCATGGGGAAAAAGTGTCAGATGATATTTTTTGAGTGGGAAAATCTCGGAAAATAAAAAATTTCCCACGGCTTTTCACACAACTTTTTTTGTACAGCACCAATGTTAAATATTTATTTATATGTTGGATAATCTACAGAATCAAATGCCGTACAGTTTCAAATCACCTTTTCAGAGGGTAGAAAATAAGAGTTTTCAAAAATTTTCCTAGATTTTCCGAACGATTATTTTTGAACATCATAGAGTCTGGACCGATCTCCTATGATTCTACTATCAAATGTAACAAACGGCGTACAGTTTCATATCACATTTTTAGGAGGTGGAAAATGAAATTTTCAGTTTTCCACTGCGCTTTTCTGCACAAGAGAAAATGTACGCCATAGTGCTGGAACCGATGGTGGCATGATAAACTATCGTTCTGAATAGGTTTGCTGCTGTTTCAAATCGCGACACTTTTTTCCCCATGGGCTCATTGTCTATACTGTTTTATTTATTTTTTCTGCGTGTTTTGTAAAATTTTTGCTTATTCTTGGATTGGTATGTTGAGTTGTAAAACTATATTTCCACTCACCCGTTGTAGGAAATATATGGAAAGATAAATCGGTTTTTTT